>SNQN01004885.1:0-23312 GCA_008642245.1 Bassia scoparia | reverse complement strand
TAGAACTCATACATAGATTACCAAATAATATAACATTTCTGTCTTGAATACGAAACACTAGCAGGACAATCAAAGCACATACTTAGGAGGTCGCGTCTATGATATAAGGACTGATTCCATTCAACATTAAAGGACAAAATAGCCCTGAAAGACCCTTTAAATAAGTTTTGCGATTGAGTTTGAGTGAGAAAAAAAGCTGAACAAAGTTTGTAAATCACCAACTATTTAGTAAGGGTTATTGATACATATAAGATTACAATAATATCGAAACCAAATGTCATCACTTACCCAATCATGCTCCAGGTTATCCCAGAGAATCTGCTGAATATATCCAAAAAGGAACTACGCTTTTTTCTTCAAAACAATCCTTAATTTGCGGACACAGGTGCCCAGATGGTTAGCATTTCAACAGCAGGTAAACTTGGAAAAACTATACTTCATAGTATTATATCGATTCAATTAATAGTTGTAGAGAGGATGAAGAGAATCGCGATTTTTTGATGATAGTGTAAATTTTGTCAGGGTTACGAAAAAATCTCTTGTGTCTATGCATGGAGTTAAGCTAATGGGCTGTCAGTTATCGAAAACCAGATTTTGTTTAAGATGAGGCGTTTGGATCCTAATGTAGAGATGACCAGCAAGAAAACTTTGAAGTCTTCATCTATATGTCTAACTCTAGTAGAATATAACTTAAAGTTCAATAGAATATACTTTACGTTATTTGTAAACAAAACAGTGATTCATTTTACAGGAAATGTATATGGATGGATGGTCATGTTGGATTTTCACCAAACGCACTTCGACCCATTTTCCCAAGATTTTCATCTAAGTCACACTATGTTATCCCTTATAGATTAATATTATAACCGCAAACATGCATTTTACGAATGACACTATGATATATTTTCGTGGACAAAGATATTCATCACAGACATCTTATTTGCACTGTTACTGACTAGATAACAATATTTGTTTGATATGTACTATATACAATTCTGTGGTAGTAGATGACCTTGGTTGGCGCATTTAATGCAAATTAGACCTTTACCAAGGCATTATATTACGTGCTTGTTCCTCGCTTTCATGAATACATGCATTCCCACTTCACATTGAACAGTCAATACTTCAGTTGTGGTTCTTTATCGTGTAAGGTTGAATCTTGGGTACCCAACAACCAAAAGAAGGAGAGATTACAAGTATATTAGAGATCAGTGGAGCCCCAAAAGGACAAAAGTTGTGTTCCCCTTAAGAGTTCCTGAACTTGCCCTCCTTAGAGTTAAGTCGCAATTGATCCGATAAAGGCCATTAGCCAGACTTGCCTGCCAGCTCAGACTAAGGAGTGGAAATTCGAGCTTTCCATTGTATACAAGAGGATAAGTATATCATGTTAAGCTAATGCGTTCAGTAGTATGAAATAATTAGAAACCTTCAAAGTAACATCTGCTATATATATTGCATAAACTTCACCTCATTACACCACTGTGCTGTAATATACTCCATATTCACACAATTTTTTCTCATGATGAACCTTTTTAGTTTGTTTTCGATACTTCGCTTACCATTGATTACTGAAACAAAGATACTGAAGTTACAAGACTCAAAGGTCCAATTTAATTTGGATTAATCTACTTGCAATTTGACGAAGTAACATCTTCAATACCTCCGTGCAAACGCAAAAATTAATCAATAATCATACCAACTTTCCGCAATATAAATCTCAAATAACAAACTTTACAAAGAGATCGCCTCCGTTTGGATAATAAAGATATAACTATACGAGCTATAAGAACCAAGTAGAATTAATTTCTTAATTTATTCTTTCATGTTTCTGAAACGTGAAATGATATTAAAACAACACAGAAATGGAGCACCAGAATTTATTCTCTCTTTTAAAGCATCCATGAAAAAAATAAAAAATCTGAAGAGAATATTAGTAATGTACAATAGCAAAGCCCACAATACAGCAACAAAATTCTTCTTATAAAACGAACAATCTCTCCCTACTGTAAACTTTAACATCAGAGGCAACTCCCCAAAAAATAGAACCTAAAATCAAGAACATACCATCCAGAGCACTTCTCAGATAAAAAAAAAGTCTATTTAGGTTCGAATTACTAGACGTTAATGCTAACAGGCATACAAGTGTTTTGCTTGTAGTCGCTGTATGTGCCAGGCGCAAGGTGATGGCGAGCACTCGCACAGAGATAATTGTGAATCTGTCAACGAGTGATTTACGACAGATGTAAGTGATGACTTTAAGGCGCATAATTTTATAGTTAATACCAAAAGATAAGATACATTATAGTGGATCTGCAAGCCAAGTTTAGACAGCCATCTCTATCTCTATGTCTTCATAAAAGTGTTCCCACGTATGCCTCTCAACAATCTTTGGGACCTAAATCTCCTCGCGATCTTCGCACCCCTTGTGTGGTAAACGCGCATGTCTTTGAGCTAATAGTATTCCAGTAAAGGTTTGATACAAAAGAACTAGAATACCTCCCTCGAAGATATCTGTAATGGAGATACGTTTGTAGAATATGATAGATCACTAGTAACTGACTAGATGTCATAGAGTGATTGAGAGCATTTGCCATGACGAAATTGTCCATCAGATAAAACTGTCGAATAACCTAATATAGATTATATAAAGATATACATTAAACCCTCTCATTTGACCACGACACATTCTTTTTTACAAGAGAGTGTAGTCGGGAGCCAGCAGCAGTCGCGAGTACATCATTAGACCTCTGACACCGCCTTACTTACAGACGACTTCAGTGTGACGGATCAATAATCTGCGTTGCCAGTGCTGTACTAGATAAGAGCCGAGAGGAGCGAGGGCGAAGATCAACCTGCAGTCAGCAGTGCATATGCAGATTGGAGTTAAGTCAAGCCGATTTGATCATTTAATGCCGTCCCCTGTGAAATGAGACAAATTAGTGAAGCCAGAGGGTCTGGTCAGGTGTCATGGTGAACCTGGAAACAAAAGAACACAATGTTTGCAAGGAGCTCAAGAATAATGGGGAATAAAATGTACCACTGTCAGAAAATTTACTGATGACAAAGAGTTTAATTTAAATCAGTTGGAAACAGAGTTCATAATCTGATGAAACAAACATGAGAAACTTTTTACACAGTTTAATTTCATCTAACAAAAGATTTACAAGCCAGGGGGATTCTTTTAAATTACTGAATCATTAGTCAAAGAATGAGATTACCCCAAGAGGTGCAAGAGGAGGATTTAGGTCCCAAAAAGATATTGAAGAAGGCACAAGGTGAAGGGACCACTTCTATGGAAGGAACATGATGATGTTTTGAGGCTGTTAAAAATTCTTGAGCATAATCAAATTGTACCCTATCCTCATCCTTGAAATCTACTAAAAACTTATGCAGCCCTTCATAAAAGTCATCACTCCATTTGTAGAATACTCGTGAACAGATTCACAAATCCTGGAGGCTCCCCATACTTAGCCTGAACATGCGCGATAACAGATCAACAAACTTGATATGCCTGCTTAGCCATACGTATGCAGGTAATGACAACTAACTTCTTTTTTTTATCTGAGAGTTGCCTTCTGATGTAATACTGTGGTGTGATTTAGGTTCTTATCTGGGAAGTTGCCCTTCTGATGTATAAAGGGTTACATAGAGTAGATCATATTGGTTGCATTTTACTAAGAAAAAGAACTAAAGTTTTGTTGCTGATATATTGTGCAGGCTCTTTAAAGCTATTCAGCTACATATACTAATATTACTCTCTCAGATTTTTTTATTATTATTTTTTTCATGGAATTTGCCTTTAACAAAGAGAGAATAAATTCTTCTGGTGCTTCCACTCCTTTCTTGTGTTGTTTACTAATATCAATCTTCACGTTCTCCAGAAAACATGAAACTAGAATAAAAATTCCAAAGAAAATCTCAATTTTCTACTACTTCGGCCTTCTTTATTCAGACTCCGTTGATAGTTTAATCAATCTCTTTAAATTATCCAAAACRGCTAAGGCAAGTATCTCATATGTGTACAAGCTTTGTTTATTTAGAGAATCTTAATAAATAATTGCAGGAAAGTTGATACTGATTCTTCATTGACTTAATTTTTGCCGTTTGCACTAGGAAAGGTATATGAAAAGAATTAGGTTCGACTCTCGTTTCAAATTGCAAGGGTAAGATTCAAATCCAAATTAAATGTAGGAGCCATTTTTGAGTCTTGTAAACCTTTTCAGGTCACTCTTATGTTTTCCATGTAAATCAGAGCTGGTACAGCGACAGTACTCGAAACACAAACTAAAAAAGTCATCATGAGAATAAATTGTGTAACTATTGGAGTATATTACAAACGCACAGTGGCTGTAATGAAGGCCTGAAGTTTATGCAACATATATACATAGCAGGAAACTGTACTACTGATCTGAAGGTTATCCTCAATTAACTTTCATACGTAAACTGAAACCGCATTARAAGCTTAACATGATCATACTTTACTCCCTTCTTGCTATACAATGGAACAGCTCGAATTCCACTCCTTAGCTCTGAGACTGGCAGGCAAGTCTGGCCTCCAAAATTATGCCTTCTATCAGGATCAAATTCGCGAACTTCAACTCTAAGGAGGGCAAGTTCAGGAACTCTTAAGGGGAACACAAACTCTTTGTCCCATATTGGACTCCACTGATCCTCAATATAACTTGTCATCTCCTTCCTTTTGTCTGTTGGGACCCCCAAGATTTCAACCTACACAGATAAAAGAACACAAYTGAGTAATTGACTGTCAATGTGAAGTGGGAATGCATGTATCTCTGACAACGGGAGAACAAGCAACGATAAATCAATGCCGGGAAGGTACTAATTTCATTAAATCGCAGCCACCAGATCATCTACATACCACACAAATATGTATACTAGTACATATCACCACAAATATGTATACTAGTACCGTACCAGTGCATAAGAATATGTCTGTGTGACATTCCTTTGCACGAAACAATATCACTAGTGTCCATGTAAATGCATGTTGCAGGTTACTATAACTCTATAAGGGATAAGATAATAGCTGACCTTAGTGAAAAAATCTGGTGGAGAACATGGGTCGAAGTGTGTTTGGTGAAAATCCAAATGCCATCCATCCCCCATATACAACTTTACCTGTTAAAAATGATCACTGATTTTTGTTAAAAAAATACGAAGTATATATTACTATGAAACTTTAAGTTAGACTTCTACTAGAGTGCTAGACGATATAGATGAAAGACCTTCAAAGTTTTCTTGACTGGTCTCTCTATCTTAGGATCAAACGCCTCATCACTTAACAAAAACTCTGGCTTTTTCAGATAACCACAGCCCCCATTAGCTCTAAACATCCCATGCATGATCCAGAGATTTTTTTCGTAACCCTGCAAGACAAAAWTTAACAACTATCATCAAACAGAATCGCGATTCTCTTCATCTCTACAAACATTTAATTGAATGCATATATACTATGAAGTAATAGTTTTCCAAGTATACTCCTGCATGTTGAATGCTTACCATCTGAGCCCCGTGTGTCCAGCCAATTAAAGGATGTTAATTTGAAGAAAAAACCGTTTTCTTTTGATATATCAAGCTCAAGTCAGATTCCTCTGGGTAAACCTGGAACAATTGCTTAGTGACTGAGCATGTGTTTCGAGGTATCAATTAGTAATCCTTTATGTATCACAAACCTTACTAAATCAGTTGCGTGCGGAATTTACAACTTCTGTTCAGCTATTCTCACTCAAACTCAATCGAAAAACTTCTTAAAACAGTGTCTTCAGCAGGGCTGATTGTCCATTTCATAGTATGGAATGGCAATCAATCCTTGAACTCATCAGAACCGCGAACCTCCTCATTAATCTGCCTCTTCAGTTTCCTGCTAGTGTTTCGTTTCAAACAGAAATGTTATTATGTGAATCTACTGTCATATTCATATTACAAGAGGGGAGAAATAGAAAGGTCTACTGTCATGATTCATGAAAGTAACCTTTATGGTTTATATCAGTCATTCCATTATTGTTTCTGAATCCACCTTCACTTTTCAATATAGGTCCGGACCCAACATGAAATCATTAGACCTGTCATGATTCTTGCATGAAACTGTCGCGGTATTCTTTTGGTGGCTTGGTTGACAAACAGAATCTTTCTTCTTTTTAATTTTCTTTTTTTTTTCCGGGGGAGAAAAGGGAAATTTCCGTTCCCAAGGGAAAATTCCCCCTCCTTCCCGGGATACAACATTCTCAAGAGTTTTCTTGACCATTCGAAACCAAGGAAAAAGGATGGCATTCTAGTCTCATAACATAGATTCAAAACAACATATTGTTAGTTATATTGTTTAAAGCAACTTCTCCTCAGCAACTTTAGTGAAGTGAAGAATTCCAACGTGATCTTCGAGTGTAATGATGACAGGATAGTTGAGACATTGAAACATTATCCTTGATAGCTTCCCCAAACACCGATGAGGTGACAGAAGAAGTCATCGTCCTGTAAGTTGAACTTTGAGAAAATCACAATACCTAGCACACAAGAAAATAGTGCAACACTTCTTTGTCACAAAATTGTTATGATAATAAATAATATGTACCCCTCCATGTCGGACTTCAACTTCATCTGGATTTCCTTGCTAGGCCACAAGTCTAGCTCAATGCCTTGACGCCGTTTTTTTTAAAAGCCTACACAATTGGCTCAAACACGCACTCATGCTGCGAGCTGTCCCCGTCAAGTAAAAATTGTGGCCCTGTACAAGAAGTAATGAGACAACGGCTGTTTCATGTCATGAGTGCACCTGGAGCAAGCATAATAAAAAGAGCTAAACTTAAGCTATATTACAGTTTGTGAAAGAATTGCATGATTAAAATTTTCCATCCTAAGCATGATCTCAAAATTTAAAGTACTAAAGTTTAGCAGCATAAAACGCAACGAGCTTTAAAAAAAAAGTACAAGAAAGATGGTGGCAATACCCAAGGAGCAAGAGGAGGATTTTTCCCCGAAAAGTAATCGAAGAATGGCTCTAACGTGAAGTCCTCTCCTATGGGAAGACATGAAGATGCTTATGACTATTCAAAAATAAGTGCAGCACTTTTCCAAGGGTATGATTTTCTTCTGAATTCAGTCCAAAAAAGTTATACAGTTTCGACAGTCATCACATCATTATCAGAGTATTGGCGGAAACAAGTCCTCAATTCCTGCGGTTGGCTCGCCAGCTTCATTAAACATACGCCGGAAACAGAAACAGCCATATCGCCCATATGCCTGCCAGCTGAATTCTTCTTCTCTGATCACGCTTTGTAGGAATCCGCTCAACTTTCATCCATTTCTTGCCTTTTGTGTTTTTGCTATAGCAGAAAACATATGTGAATCTGACTATATGATTCGGGAATTAATATAAAGAGGTGAAAGAATACTCTGCCTAATTAAATAATGCTTTGGAAGTTGCTTCTTGTCAAAATATAATTATATACTCAAGAATCCCTTCCTGATGGCTGTTTATTTACCTCATCAGTACGTACTAACAATCAACAAGTTTCGCAACGTCACATAAACCATGTCTCTTATGCTGTAAGCTGCTAAAGCACCAAGGTTGAAAAAGCATACAAATTACAAACACTTCTCTTTTTCGTACACTTWGGCATATCAACCTTGATATGATTGGCCTCATTCAATCATCATGCTAAAGCACCAAGTGCTTTTGATTGGCAAGCATCGGAACAAACACACCGTGCTGTGTCACTTCAACAGTGAACGCGCTGTTTGGGGGCCTTAGGATTAACTTTCTTTGCTAGTTAGATCAAAGGATTCGTTGTGGAAAAGAAGATTGTTTCTTGTATTTCGATTGCTTATACTCGACTATTAGAAATTAATAGCATTAGGTACTCTACTATATCTTGTCTTAAATTCCAGCAAATTCACCAAAATTTCAAGATCAAACACGGTACTTATTCTGTACAACGAACACGCCTATRACAAATCTTTAATTAAGGAGATCAAACGCAGTACATACATGTTCTGTACACCATCTATAACAGAACCTCAAAACTTTAAGGACACCAAACATTTTCCACATAAAAAGTTTAAATCACGTACGGACGTCAAGGGCACCCTCTCGTGAACAAAGATCGAAAGAATACATGCTAATTTACGCGAACATAAACTGCATAAGCAGCTTCACGGAAGGATACTTTTCTCCTTTGTAATCATGAAGGGGGACTGCATGAATCCCTGGCCTCAGTTCGCGAACAGGCAAACATGTTTGTCCAGCAAAATCATCCTTATCCGTCGTGTCATATTCAAGGACTTCAACCCTTAGCAAAGCTAATTCAGGAGTCCTTAACGGAAAACTGAACTCTTCGTCCCAAGTAGGTCTCCAATGATCGTCTATGACCTTTGTTTTCATCATCTGTTCATCTGCCGGTACTCCTGCTATGCCCACCTGTCAATGTATCCTAGAGCATTACTCRAAATTCCGGGGCTAATAAGCTTGGTTTTACAGAGTGGRAAATAAAGCTAGTAACAACATGGAGCTTACCTTAACATAGAAATCTGGTGGTGAGAATATGTCAAAATGAGTTTGCTCGAAATCTTCACGCCATCCATCTCCCAAGTATACTTTCACCTAAATTATTAACCARRTATTACTGTGTTTTGATTTCTTTCTTAGATGAAATTATTGAAAWCAACTGTACTTTGAGCTCCCTAGATTAGATGTTTAGTCACCTTTAATGTTGTCTTAATTGATAAATCGGCTTTTGGATCAAAAACTTGGTTGCCATCAGGACCCAAGTTTATGAAGTAATCAGGCTTTTTAACATAACCACAGCTTCCATTAGCTCTGAACATCCCATGCATCAACCAAAGCGGTTTTCCATGACCCTGTCAACGCAACATCAGTTCGTTATAAACYAATTTTGGCACATAACACGTCGAAAGGTCTAATGATATTTACTTGAATCGACGTGCAAAAGCATGATTAKAAAGCATAATCATTAGTCCCTGGATGTAGATGCAATATAAAAAATGATTGTCCAAATCTTAAACAAGTAGGAGTACGTTATGGTGAAGGACAGCCAACCTGCATGTTAAACGCGACCATCTGAGCTCCGTGCATCCAACCAAGAAAAGGATCGTAATTAGAAGAGTTGAATCGCGTAACCTTGGGGAATATCCTCATGATATTTTTCTGGGTATACCTGCAAATTGGTAACATACATGTTCAMACAAGTTTAACAGTGCCATGGCATACAACATTACTTCCCTACTTCAGCAGTGCAGCTACTGTATAAGAAAACAATATGGTCAAGTCATGTAAAAGATGCTCCAAAAAGGAAGAGTTGAGCCCAACTTATCCTGGCCCATTAGTAGCTTGGACGGATGTCGCAAATTCTACGATGGTCCCGGGATCATATTACTCGATTTATAGTCCCACATGTCATGTTTTTAATAATACAAATCATGTCATTTTCGAAAGCAAATTCGTCATGAATCAATGTTCATTTCCCGGAATACAAATTGTTTATCTCCAAATGTTAATGTTCATCTCAAAACAATTTCATCAAATGTTTCATATAATGAATATGAAACATTTGTATTTTTTAACTTATGACATTTCTGAGAAGTCAGTAGACTGATGAACTGAAAAAAAGTACAATGGGCCAGTCCTGACATTCAGACGCAGCCAAATGATTGAATGTTGTTTAGTAGATATGTCATCAGTGCCCCAATACCAGTCCAGCTTGGTTCCACTTTCCTGGAAATATCTTCTTCAACTTGACAACAGTCCAACATTAACTAACCAGCTCTAGATCCAATTGATCACAGTAAATCTTCCTTTTTGACGAGACAGTAATCCTTCCTGCTAATCATTTCTTTGCTAACACATATTTTCTAAGAAAATGTCAGATTACTTGCAACCACATTGATAATTATTCTTTTACTCCTTCATTCCATAAAGTTTTCGCCATTTCTGATTCCATTTTGAAAATTCATGCTAATTTACTCAATTTCATTTTAAGAAGCTTTTTTATTACATTTTTAATCGATTCAATCAATGTTTACTTTGCTTATATTTTCAATTACAGATAACTTATCTAACATCACGGACATTGTTAATTTTTGCCTATTTAATTAGTGGTGGTCCATCATTGCCCTCAACTCGCACTTAAACTAGTATAATGGGCCATTATTTTAATCACAAACCTAATTTAAAACCACCCCTCCCCCACGAAGCCCCAACCCACTAATCATTCACTATTCACTTAAGATATCTCTATTAGCTAAGATTTGCCAACAAAAAACAATGGAGTAAATAGTGTTCAAATTCTTACTGGTTAATAATGTGGGTCAACGACTCAACTATGCTTTCAAATAAAAGTAATGGCCAATGAGCACTCCCTATTAAGTTTTATCTTAATATTATCAAATAATCACATTAACCAGGAATCCAACCCCACCTTGTAGGTTACATTTAGTTATTATGCGTAAAACATTTTCAACCTAAAATGATTTTATGAAATAATTTTTTGTTTGTTTGCATGTAAAAAAATGATTAAAAAAATAGGAAATGAATGGATGCAAGGAGTAGTGAGAGAAGAGACTACAAAAGGATAGAAGAAAAAGTTTTCTTTCAAATTTTGGAAGAAAAATGTTTTCTTCATGTAATGGAAATTTTACCCACGAAAAATAATTTTACATTTCTTTTTATACAGACAATTTAAAATGAGGGAAAGAGAATACTTTTCATGAAAAAAATGTTTTATACCCACCAAATAAGCCTTAATCCGTGTGATTATCGATTTAATTCTGCACATTCCCTTCCCATTGTAGGCATTTGCACCCAAAAAAAAAACATAAGAAAGAAAAAATAAATATTGATACCTAATATATCGGGGCTATGAGACAGTGGCAGCCCTTGGCAAGAAGTTGCTTCGCCTCCAACTAAGACGGCTGACCTTATAGATCCACCTTCAGCGACTCTTCCACTTCACCCCTTTTATTTCCTGGAATCGTTATCAATTTCTTTAACCCGCTGGTCCTTCATGTACTAATTCTCGTCGCAAATTATCACCGCCTTGATCACCGATCTCATCAACAACCATTGTCATCATTGCTTATCTGTTACCAAGTACATACGAGTAAATAAACAAATAAATAAAGTTCATACAAAAACCATAAAGGACCCGTTTAATAGAACGATCACACTACGATCTTGCTAACAAACGCCTCCCAATAACAACAACACAAAAACATAGGAAGACTTTGCATTGATATGGAACCTTTTCATCTCTTCTGGTATTTGTTGCTCCTTTGGCGAATCACTGTCCTTGCAGTTTCAGCTGCGAGATAATTCCTTGGAGTTTTAGTCGGAGAGATCACCTTATGCTTCAATTCTTCCGGGAAGGGAAAGCTTCCGAAATCTCCGATTCAGGGTAGTACAACATGTCCCCGAATATTTGAGTGATCATTACCTATAATCCAGTTCGAAATTGGTCAACGTACAAACATTTTTTATCAAATTAATTAAAATTATTTCAGTGTTAAAATTTATCATACAACATGAATTAGGAATCGGACTCAATAGTTCGTAAATGGCAATGTGTAAGTAGGTGAATAGACATACTTTAGCAACTTGTGCGTTGAAGAATGGATTGAGGTGGTCTTCAAGATAGAAATCACAGGGATAAGGAGATGCAGAAAATGCATGCTCTTTAATTGATTTCAGGCATGTGATCTAGATCCACTGGAGATGTGAGGTCCTTTAAAATAAATGCATGGTACATTCATCAGTATATTCCAGAAAGGGATAATAATAATATGATTTGAATAGTACTTACTTTCCATGCAAAACATAACATCTTCTTTGTTGGGTAGCCAAATGATCAAGTCTAGACTCTTACACCCCTTTGCAACGCCTCGATAATGGGAACATCGCTGCAATCACTGCTGAACTGATTGCCAGTCAAGTATGAGTTGTGACCCGTGTATATGAAATAATGGGATAACGGCGCAGTCATGTCGTGATGAACCTTAGAAAAAAAGTCAAACCCTCAACGGATTTAGTAACAATTAASTTTGAAAAATTCTACAAATTTGAAGTAATTATGATTTACGAATGAACCTGAGAATTAATAGGGGGGTTAAGATCAACTGATAGTAGGTAAGAGAAGAATTCATCAAGACTGAGACACTTCCTGGCAGTAGAACTGAAAATGGGTATGTGAGGGTGCTTTCTTCTGGACTTCATTTCCTCCACAATCTTTTCCGCCCCGGCTAACGTGGCGCCAGCCTCGCCCTGGACTTCCACTAAGAACCTGTGGAGCTGTTCCGGCGTCATGTGGGGCCCGTGCTGGGCGTAGTTGTTGAAGAATTCTTCAACGTCTGAAGGTGGGTGCAGTATTGCCTTGTGATACTTGCGAGTGAAGCATCCACATAGTATGTAACTCTCCATTGTTCTTTTGTGTTGTGTGACAGAGGAAACAGAGGGATATTTGTTGCCCAACAAGTGTGAAGAACAATAATAATAATAATTGGGTGCGTATGTTCAATATGACTAGTATACTGCTACGGTTTATGTAGTAGTCGTATTGCTAATGCTATTTGACCGACAACAATACAATGCAATTGTTTCTTTTGGATTTTGGACTTTTGGTTGCTCTCATTTCCATTATGAAAATAATGATCTTATTACACCTATAATAATTATAGTAATAATGAGTGAATATGTAATAAATACTCCCTCTGTTCCACTGAATTCCTATCACTTCTATTTTACATGTTTGTCAATGCACAATTTACAAATGAAATATCTTTAATTATAYATGAGTAAAAATTATAAAAAWWKGRWTTTAATATACTCGTTAATACGATTATAACAAGACCACACTTGACGATATTCATTCTTACATATTGACGGGAATTTAAAAGATTCTCACTATTATTGAACAGTCCTTACTATTCATTATGACATGAATTTAGTGAAACGGGAGGAGTAGATTATATTAAATCAACATTGATAGGAAACTTGTAAATAAAAAAGTGAAATGCTAAACATAGCCCTAATGGTTATGGATAAGCATTAAATAAACCTCTTAAAGTGGAAATAATTTAGAAAATCATGACAAAATTACACATTGTTTGAGATATTTAATGCTTATTTGAATTTTTTTCTTTTCACTTTTAGCTTCTTATCCATAGCCCTTAGGGCTATTTTTAGCATTTCCTATAAAAAAAAAGCATATGTTGTCATATTATTACTCAATCAATCCGTCTTGCGTGGACCCGATCCACAGTAACTTTATTGTGAACCCAAACAACTCACGTGATATTTAACTCAACCTAAGTCTTTTCCTTTCTTTCCTCAAGAACAAACCACTAAACAATAATATTGTGTATTTTAATATTGTGTATTTTAATACTATTGTGTGATACTACTTATTTCAGAACGATATATTTATATTTTATATTATACTATACTTTTGTATCATATACTTAATTCTTATATTTGTATGTGATATTATGTACTTTTGTATGATATTATCTACTTTATACGATATAATGCATTTCTATATCATATATTAATATCTTATACATGTGTGTGATAATTATATATTTCCGAATGATATTGTACACTTTAATACAATATAATGTGCTTYTGATAATATATTTAAAATTGATAAAGACTTCAAACAAGCCCAAGCTAATAAGATCATTGAATTTTTTTACTGTACGTATTGCCATGAATATCAATATCCAAGCTCTTGATACTTTTGGATTTTCGGAAAGACATTAAGTTTTCCTCTCTGAWTTTACACCTTGCCAATCTTTTGAGATTTTTTGCAAACAAAATTGAAAAAATTAGGCTTTTTAAGGAAGATTGATTTAGTTAGAAGCCATAAAAATGGGGGAAATTGAGGAGAGAGAAAGTTAAATTTTAGGGATTTCATTTGAAAGTGGTTGTTTAATGAATCTGAAATGTTGTAGTTGTTTGAAGAATCTGAGATGGTGAAGAAATATGAGGGAGGATGTATATAATATATTTAGTTATTTAGTAAAAGAGAGGGTATTGTGAGAGGAATCTCACGTGACTTAACTTGGGTCCACAGTAAATTATTGTGAACCGGGTCCATTTAAGTCTTTTGTATTACTCTATTAGTATAACTACGAAGCAATACTTTTTAGAAAATATTTCAACTTTTAGATTCTTATCGGTACATATCTTAATGTTGTTATTATTACTTTATACAATAATTACTCGTAGCTTTTTGGTCCGTCCGATGGACAGATAATGACTTGAACAAACTATAAGACTATAACTAAATACTAAAATAAGACATCTAATCTAAATAACTTATACTAAAACAATCTCCACCCCTCAATTTTCCCTCCACATTTCCCTCCCAAATTCTAATAATTAATGATTGCATAGAAAATAAAAAATAATTAACTAATACATATAAACTAATAAATGTACTTGACAATAAACTATACCCTAAAAAAACAACCCTTAAATTAACTTATAATTTTTCTCCCAAATTGCATTGAAAATAACCTTTATACATTTATTTATCATCAATTATTGTGTATATATTACGTCATATTTTATGTGATAAACAAAGGATATTTAAAAGAAAATTATTTGGTACATTGGTATAAATTATTAACATAACAAGTGATGTCATTTTTTTGATTATTCAATTAGTTGCTAAAAAGAATTTAATTAATTTCTTTAACATAACTCCTTCATATCTCTTATCTATCTATCTATCTATCATAAATAAAAAAAATCTTTATTTTTACGTTTAACAAATATTTTCCCCTAAATAATATCTTCATTATAAACAAGTTTTACAAATAAATTTGATGAATAAAACCGTGAATCGCACGGTGTTAATCTAGTGTGAAATCATCATGTGTCACATGTCAAATGCTCATAAAAAAAATTCCCGCGAAAGTTATGATTGCATCATTTTCTAAGTTTTTTTCTTCAACTTCTTTAATTAATTTATTTTTACTAATATTATTCATTAATTACTGGTACTCATTTGTACCTATTAAGATGAGTTAATGCTAAATAATTATTATATATCAAATTTGTCATTTTTTCCATTACTCAATTATTTAAATTTTCTATTTTTACAATGTACACCATTATTATGTTTTGAACTATATTCTAACAAATTTTGATTGAAGTAAAAAATTTATTTGTCAAACCATGCATTGTAGATGTGATCAAACATTAGCCCGGTCCGGCCCGTCCGAAAAAAGTGAGGGTTTTGGGCAACTAAAAAAATCAATTTTTAGTTCAAAAGCTCGGCCTGACCCGCATAAGCCCGCCTCTTTGGGCAGTTTCGATTATACTTTTTATATACAAGCCCGGCCCGACCCGCCATTTGATCACCTCTAATGCATTGCATGAGGCTAATCTCAATAGGTATTGCTTGACCCTAGGACCACCTAAAATTACATGAACCCCCCCCCCTCCATAAACAACCATGTGATCTATACGGAGTAAAAATAAAACCCAGCTTCATGCTTCCCATTTTCCACTCTTCAAATAAATCCTCAAACTTATATTCTCTCTCCTAAGATTCATTTTTCCCAAAAATTTCAGAAAGAATTTTCTCTCTCTAATTCCTAGCATTTGAATATATTGAATTCATACTTCAAATTTCTTGAAATTTAGGTTAAAGATGAATCAACTAGAGATTTGATACTGAAAATTTGTGATTATGATGAAACTATATTTTGTAGATTTGTTATTTAAATTGTATGGGTTTTTATGAGTAGTTTTACGCAATTCCTTTTTAATTTCAATTTCCAATAGCTAATGTTCAGCTTTACAAGTAAGAATATTCAACGTCCTGTATTCAATATCAATTTTAATTTATTTACCAGTAATGAATATTCAAATTTCATTCATCAATCTTCAAGTTTTTGAATGCAATATTCAGCTTCTTTTTATTAAATTTCAATTCAGTTTAACACTTGATATTTGTTTCTATTTATTTGAACATTTGTCTTAAGTATTTGAACATTAGCTACTGTTATTTTGCGTAGGTTGTGTTTCGATTTGCGAGCAGAGCAAAGTGTGTTACCGAATGCTACTGTTAATAGTGATGAAGAGACTTTAAATTGTATAATTAATGATTATGCATATAAGATTGGTTTTAGTGTTAGGAGAGGTAAAAACAAGGCCTCGTGCATATCGCAGTTGGAAAATGAGGAGATTTCTATAGAATATTCAATTTATGATTTACAATATTCAACATTTTGTATATAATATTCATAATTTTTTGTAGTCAATATTCAATTTATGGTTTACAATATTCAACATTTCGTATACGGTTTAATTATTTATTAGTTTACGATTATCAATTTTCAAACATTTTTGGTATTCAATATAAGTGTTTTCCCCCAATTTTCTTAATGTATATTATATGCTTGTAATTTAAAACAAAAAAATATATTTTTCAATGTTCGGTAATAATAATTCAATTTATGATTACAATATTCAACATTTCATATGCAATATTTAGGTTACGATTATCATTCTATTTTTTCCTACAAGTTTCTTAGCGTGTTGCTTGTAATTTAAAAACAAATGTCTTTTATTTTTATTTCGATGTTTGATAGTAATATTCAGTTTATGATTTATAATATTCAAATGTTTTGTACGTAATATTCAGAATTTTCTATAGTAAATACCCGTATTCAATTTATGATTTACAATATTCAGCATTTTGTATATAATATTCAGAATAATCTATACGGAGTTGTCAATATATCATTTATGATTTACAATATTCAACATTTCATATAATGGTTTATTATTTAGTTTACGATTATCAGTTTTCAACATTTTGTCAATATAGTGTTTTCCCCCAATTTTCTTAGTGTATATGCTTGCACAAAATAATATATATTTTTTCAATGTTCGGTAAAATAATATTCAATTTATGATTTACAATATTCAACATTTCATATGCAATATTCAAATTATTCATAATTTTTTTTAATATTAATGGTTCGTGATAAACGTTCAATTTACGACTATCAATCTTCAACATTTTGTATTCATATTCACATTTTTTTCTTCCTTAATTCTTAATGTGTATGTTGTAATTAAAAAAATGTAACAGTATTTTTTTAGTGTTTGTAACAAAATATTCAATTTATTATTTACAATGTTCAACATTCTTGCAGTAAATAACATTTGTGCAACATATATATAATTGAATTTTAAATATTGCATACAAATCAATATATTGTAAAATATTCAAATAATAATGAAAAATGAAAAATAAAATAGCAAAAAAAGAAGGAAATACTCCGTACTAAGAAAGATAGCAAGGCAACACAATAAAAGGAGAGGGGGAAAACTAGAACTAAAAAAAAGGTTTGAAAAAAGTGGAAAAGGGAAAAAAAATATAATATTAAAGTGTAAAAAAAAGGCGAATAAATTCTTACACGAAAAAAAGAAGAAGAAAAGCAAGTACTCCATATTAGCAGTAAGCGTGGGTTTTTTAGAAGATTTGTTGGATCTAGGCTTTTAAGAAAAAGAAAAATAGAGTGCTAGACTTTGGGGGAGGGGGTCCAAAAAATAGAGTGCTAGACTTTGGGGGAGGGGGTCCATGTACTTTTACATGGACACAGGGTGTATGGAAGAATTTGTCGGGCTAATCTAGTGTCTAATAAAGTTGGTTAATCACTGAGTAAGTTGTTTTTTTATGAWTTTTTTTTTAACATAGGCTAATTCATGATACTATTGATACTTTTCTACTAGTAATCCTTCCTTGAAATAACAAACCAAACAAAATGGAGAAATAGATAAGTTATATTACCATCATCACACCAATCATATGTACAAGTAGGGGTGATTATAGGTCGAACTGAGACTGAACTTTGCTAGGGTTATATTCAATTCAACTTATTTAAACGCTCTGATGCTTATTTATAAAAAAAAATGTTCAAATTATGATACTAGTTCATTATATTCATTGTCGGGTAATTATAAATTCATGATACAAAGTTTTGTACGTGTTATGACTTATGAATGTTAAGAGGCTATATTTCAACGAGCTACTGAAAATTAAACTGGAGTGAGTTAGAATAAAGTGAATTGAATGAACATAAAGTTTCATCAAGTATACAAGCATCCAATCATGAATTTTGTTTTTGTAACATATATTCAATGAAAATAAAWGTGAAAAAACAAAAAAGCTAAGTTAAAAAGATGTCACATCTAAGGACGGGAAATGGGTMTTCGTGTTCGTGTCGGATATTTTTCGTGTCGAAAACTCCAATCCTAATAACCCAACATGATTTTTTCGGGTCGACTTGATGACTTTCTTGACCTGATTTTTTATTTTTGGAAAATAATTGCAAAAATCAGATATGGCGAACCCGAATATGACTTGATTTTTTAGGTCAACCCGAATACACCTATTGTAACCTGAATTTTAAGCTACCATTTGTAATACTTAGTAATATATACAAAGTGCTTAAGTACATATCATAATAAATAATAAATTACCACCAGTTTACAAACCACCATAGTCTTAGTTCGTTAGGCTATTACAAATCATCAAAAGCAACGTCCGATAGGCTATTAGTTTTCGAGGTCACTTTTTATTTTTCGTGACATTTCGGGTTGGTTTCGTGTCAAAAATTTCAACCTGAACCTAACCCAATTTTTTCAGGTCGTGTTCGTGTCGACCCATTTTTCATTTTCGTGTCAAAAAATGCGAACCTAACCCGATTTTTTAGGTCGGGTTCGTGTCGTATTTTCCGTGTCGTATCAGTTTTTTCCTCCCTTAGTCACATCGGTATTATATATCCGTAAAACATTTAGTACTTTTTTAAACTTTCGTTATCTCCTTTTTACTTCGAGTTTTATGTGGTGGAGTGTAAGACCTATGAGGAGCGTTTTGGTTTATTACGTAGATTAGATTATTGGATCTCATCACCTTAATTTTAAATCATGTTCAACCTAGCTAATTGGACTTATCAGCCCTCGATAGGGGTTTTGACTTAATCTTAAACTTGTATCTTAACTATCTAGTGTCCGTTTACATTCATTAAAATCAATTGAATTGAATTGAATATTAACTCTAGATTAATATTTAATTATTAAAACATATAATATTGAGATTAATATTAACTATTAATTAATTATTATTATTATTATGTAGTATTATGTTATTATTATTATTATGATTATATTATTATTATTAATTATTATTCATTATATTATTATTATTATTATTATTATTATAATTAGATTATTTATTATTATTATTATGGATTATTATATTAATTATTATTATTATTTATTATTTATTATTATTATTATTATTATATTATTTATTATATTATTATTATTATTATTCTTAATTATACCCTGTTGGATTAAGACTTAAAACTATTTAACTTTAGATTTATATATAATCATGGATTAATATTTAACTATTTAATCTTCGGATTAGATTATACTTAGATATATTTAACTATTTAATAATAATAATATTTTTGGATTAATATTTTACTATTTAAATAATATTTTACTATTTAAATGCGGTCCCTAAAATTATTGTCCAAAACCCCTAAAAATCAGATTGAGTCCGCGAATCGTGCTTAACTTGATCCCTCTAGTTGAACTTTTTGAATTAATCTAGTTAAGGTATTCGAGTAACACACGCTAAAGCCTTAGGTGAATCAAGATTCAGAATAATTGCTAGTTACATAATACATATAAAATAAAATTATTTATGATGAAATTTAATCTAATCTTATGTTTCACGTTTTATTTTAATCAAATAAATGGAAAATTTTGGAAATGCACTGCATTGCATTGTGCTCTTGTTGTTGATAGTTCATATAGTAACATACAAGTTACTAACATGCTACTGTACAGTTAGTCAATTAATTATACTCATTGATAAATCATCGCCTCACATTACATTATAACTGATACTAGGCCTGTTATACATATCCACACCAAAGCAACAATTTTAAAAAAATTATACCATAAAATGGTTACGGAGTATCATAGTTTTTATATTGTATACTTGTTAATTGAATCTTGAAAAAATAAGATTTTATTTGTGTGATTTTTAATGAATTATTATTTTACATCAATGTATTGAAATTATATTACTTATATATTACTATAATTCATCCGTTCCATTAAATTGTCTCCCCTACAAAAATCTATAATTAGATATTTTTATTGCTGTGTTGTCTGTTACATACTACTGAATACTAGTAATTAAGTGTGCAGGATGCGTGCTGACCTAATGAAAATTGCGATTAGATTAAAAATAATTATATCTAGTATGTATTCAATTAAAGTGTTAAAGAATATTGATATTATAAATTACTAATAATTAGTCATTACGAATTTATGATTTGATGTTATTAATTTAATATGTAACTATGAACTTGGTCCATAAAAAAAGAAAGAAACTAATTAACTATGAATTTGAATTCAAAGTATTCCATATATGTTTTTATTCAGTTTGGAATCAATGGATCCATAGTTTTGAATTTTTTCACTAATTAATTGAGTCACATAATAAATGTATTCTTTTATTTGGGTAATTATAACACCATAATTAATAAATTTTTATATTAACAGACCTTAAGGGTACTCAAAGTCTTTTTAGCATCGTCAATTCATAAGGGTACTATCGTATTTTAAGAGGAGGGGACCCATTCTTGTTCCCCTTCCCTTATATAATCAGAGATTATAATAACTATTGTTAAGTTCGAACTTCCGTTGAGGGCAATTGAATTTCTCAAAATCACGCGGCATTAGTTGTTAGTTAATCGTGTATCTGGGGGGTTATGTTGCAAAGTGATAATTGACTGTCAATTCAATTGTCAGAGAATCACAGTCATGTGGCATTGTCAACTAACCGTAAAAATGATCTCACACTAGTAATGGATGGAATTGTCTGGAAGGGAGTTTGCATTTTAATTACTCGCTTTCATGTCAAATAATTGTAATTTTATTTTTGCACGTATTTTAAGAAAGTGATTTAATGATATAAACGAAACAAATTAGGTAACGATATTTTTAACACAAAATAAGAATGAGATTAATGTTTCTAGGTCTTAAAATTAATTTTACCATTTGCTTGTTTACCTCATCAAATCTCTTCATTAAATACGTGCAAAACCAAAGTTGGCAATTAATTTGACACGGAGGAAGTATACTAGAATACCTGTGCAATTGCACAGTATTCATAAAAAATAAAATGAGAACATATATGTGAAAACATGATATTTTTTATAATGTTGTGACGGAAACGCCGAAATCAAACAAACTCAAAAAACAAATAAAATAAAGTATAACAACAAATAAAAAGATACACAAATAATACACGAAGATTTAACAAGGTTCCTATCATTGCGATACTACGTCACTGATAATCTCCCCAAGATCACTCTCTAATACTCTAATGTGTTTCCTCATTAAATAATTGTGGTTTTAAGCTTCAATTACTTAAGAAATAAACTAAGCTTCTATCTAAGGATACAAAAGATATATGGACTATGGAGTACAAAAATAAATATACGAGGATGGCGAACAAAAAAGCCCAAAGAATTGCAGTAATATACCATATATATTATAATATACATATATTATTCCTCATCAATATCCCAAATATATCTTCATCGACGACAGACAAACTCGATGTGCATACAAAACCAAAGCCACGCAACAAACCGGACCACCAGGGGGCTGGCCACCCGCTCGGGTGCGCGACCACAAACAAAACTAGGCTGCTGACCGCCCGGGTCGCGAGCCTCCAAAAGCTCTGCTACGTTCTGCCTCGTATACAGCCCGGGGCTTGCCACCCGCCCGGGCTTCGGCCCAGGAACCCGCGCCGCGTGCAGGCTTACGCTTCCTGCCTCACAAAGTCAGGCTCAAGTTCAAGCTTGTTTGCTCCACTTTGTCAGGATATGCTCCAAACAACACAATGATGAACTTGATATATCAAGTCACCAAACTAATTTATCCATATACCAAAATTCATAACCTGATAATACAAGTCATAATTTGCTATGACTATGATTAAACAAGTCAACCCAATTTCTCCCAAATTCTCCACCTTGACTTTATCTTATCAACACACGCCAAGACGCAAACAAAAACAACAACGAACCATACCACAAATGCCCACGCAAATCGGGGCGTGGGATTGCCTCGCACCCTGAGTGCACAACCCATTAAGGGTTCTCAATACGAACAAAACATTCACCAAAGTCCAAACAATATATAACTTGTGAACCCAAAACAAGATGGAAACGAACACCAATTGTTTAAGTCCTATTCAAACAAAACTGATCAATTGCAAGACAAAATTGTGTTCTACACTATCTCCAATGATCGAACCACGATCAATATGAACGCCTAAACCACTAGCAAGACTTTGCAACCATATACAACCAAGAGTGTATGTCAAACCTGTCACAAGCCTTCGAGTAAAAAAATCACTTGCAAAATCAAAACCAAAATAACCAACACCAAGCACAAATTCTCATTCYCATAAATGAGACTAATAACTGTCGTCCCAACTAAATAGCGAGCAAATCGCCCCACACACCGTCGATGCTTCCTTCTAGGTTGAGACAAGAACCTACCAATAGCAATCACAKCATGTACAATAGCAAGTCTAGTCCAAAGAAAATACCGCACTAGCAAAGCTAACACAAGACACGAACTCCTTCTAAACATTTGACATGTTCTGAGCTGCAATAAACATGTCAACAACACACCAAAAAAACATAAATATGTAAAAAATCCTCCACCTTACTACGATAAATGCATCAAGCATTAGGACTCTCGTTGTCACCATGCTCCACCTCAAAGTTGTCAAATCGATCGTACCACTTCAAAACTCTCTTGTAACTAATCGCCTTGCGACCTCGTGGCACTTTCTCAAGTTCACCTATCTTATTCTTGCGAATAGACTCCATYTCCTCATCACCTATAGCATTCAACGAACGATCTGACTGATCTTTCAAAACCGTTTCCCTGTTAGATCAGAGGCTAAACCAAAAGTCTCAATATCATCAACAACATGCAACACATATGCGACCGAATCCTCTACACAACAGCTTTGACCATCACTTGCACCTGTGGACGCTACACTTACAGTATCAGTCAGAACAGTACCATGCACATAATACAAAGTACCCAATCTAGTACCCTTGAGTACTATCTTCGAACCCCTCAAAACACACAATTCCCCACGTGAACCTGAGAAAGTGAAACCCTCCTTTTCAAGAGTACCAAGAGATATCAAATT
>SNQN01004884.1:18319-48396 GCA_008642245.1 Bassia scoparia | reverse complement strand
AATGCAATTAATCCAAAACCCATCAATTGAATTGCCAAAACAAACCAAATTTAAACCCTAACAATCAAACAAGAATTATGATCTTTGCATAGTTTCACCAAGCCCTAGAAGTAAACTACTCACTATGCATATTGAAATTAACAACAAGTTCAATCATAGAATTCATGAGAAAGAGTAATTAAACAAGAGTAAAAACAAGAACAAAGAAAGGAATTGAACTAATACCTTCAAATATGATTGAAATTGCAATGACAAAGTGTTAATTTACAATCCCCCAAAGCAAGAACATAAGAACCCTAAGTTTTTTTTCTCTCAAAGCTTACAAAAGAAGTGAAAAAACATGTCTTTCGATATCCCCAAAAGCCTACATAACCCCTCGCCAAAACACGAGGGAAAATGACGAATCGAGTAAAAAATAGACCGGACCCGATCGGGTATGTGGAAACCCGGCCGGGTACGCAGGTCATACAAAAATATCACACTCAAAAATCACTAAGTAAAAGAGGTGACCCGGCCGGGTATGTGGAAACTCGATCGGGTACGCAGCTACTTCAGTTTTACTTCAACGGAGACCCGGCCGGGTATGTGGAAACCTACCCGGGTATGAACTTGTTGTTCAAATTGACGTAATGCTCACCCGGTCGGGTATGTGGAAACCCACCTGGGTGCGTGTAGCAACTTTTTCTTRAAAACAATACCTCSAAATTCTTCTAAGTACCAAGTGCAAACCCGGCCGGGTATCTGGAAACCCACCCGCGTATGAGACCCGGTCAGCACACAAATGACCTTTTGAGTAGCTTTCGACCTCCCAACTAGAAAACCTCGCTCCAAGAGTCGATTCCAAGCGTAATTAGACCATTGTTCCTACAAAATAAATAGGAAACAAACACTCCAACCAAGCATAAAATTCAATGGAAAATAGAGCAAAATATGAGAGAAATTGCTAGAAAAAGCTATGGGGACACGGTAAAAACACTATATAAAACACACCAGAAACTCCCACGCTTAAATCCTTGCTTCTCCAAGCAAAAAGACAAGATTTTTCATAACATAGTATGCTCACCCTAAAAACAAAATCGCAAAACACTTGTGATCACATCCACTCAATTCAGAGTCACCAAATGAACTCAATACTACCGGATAAAAGATCATCAAGTGGAACCAATTCCATTACAAGAATATAACAAGACAAGGAAGAGTTCCTCCCGGTGACACTCCCTCTCTGTGGCGATTAAATATGCAACATCGTCGTCTCCGCCACAAATAGAAAAGATGGCATATGACAAAATTTGTAGCCTAAGAGACTAACAAGCCCCCCCATCTCACCAACACCACGTGTTTGAAAGGAATAATTAGCACTCAACCACAAAGGTCGACTCGAAAAATGCGACACAATACTCTCAAGACTGGCAAGGCACTGAATCAAGGAAAAACTCATATAGGGATAAGCAGATCATGCAAGAAGGTCCTGTATTGAGCTTGTAATGGGCTACGGGTCAAAGGTGAGGGATAAATGGAAAAATGTGAGCTATGAAAATCCATCTTCAGGGAGCAAAACTCAAAGAGAACATAGCCCTAAAAGATGAGGCCTAAACAACTCCGATAACTCCAACTAAACACTACCAATCAACCAAGCATAAAGGAAACCATCATATCATCATAAACAGGATAAAGTACAACTGCAAGGCGAAAGAGTACAACTAAATAGAGGAAGACACTTTTTTTCTTTTGATTTCTTTCTTTTTCCTTTTTTCTTTTGACTTTCGCCCTGCATAATAATATTTACACATATAAAAGAAAAGATGATACGACCAAATATAGCCACCCACTAAAGAAAGAAACCACCCATACACAAGTAACGAGCCAAACAACAACACACACACTACCACCAAAATAAACACAATGCTACCCCAAGCAGAACTGGGTCAATCACAAGAGACCAAATGGTTTGTAATTGGGTTAAGCAAGAAAGAAAAGGTAAGGCTCAAAACAAGGGAAAGTGGAATTTTATTCTACATCAACGTGCCGCTTACAAGAGCGCGCTCTATCATGCTACATGCCAAAATAAGTTAACACCGGACCAGTACCAACCAAGTTGAGAAATCAGTGAACACACCCAGGAACTAATCACGACAAGAAGGAAGAAATGATGAATTCAAAGCTCAAATCCTTACATGTTTAAACTCTTCTTGATCCAAATGATAGTGATAAGACTCGAAAACTCAAGTTCAACAATCACCAAGAAATCGGAAAAGAATAAAGAGTATACAATGATATCTCAACAATGCACGAATTGCCAAACATGTCAACCATTAGGGCATCAGGGAAACATACCAAGTCAAGAATCCAAAGGGCAATAAGGAGAATGAGGAAACACTACAACTTAATTTTAATAATGGTCACATGTAAATTCACTCTACTCGAATGGTACAAACATACAACATCCCTAAGAAGAATAAAACATCAAAGCATACTAAAAATAGAGTGGAAAGATCTCACAATTAACCCTAGGCAAGCCATCCAAATAATCACACTCCAAGCGCGAACTTGCAACAAGAACCTGCAAAAGGAAGATACAGCAACTCCAACCAAAACAATACACTAGACTAAACATTAAACAAATTACAGAGAGCAACCAACACAACAATCAGGAAATCCGCCCAAGCTAAAATCAAGCACTGTCCCAGAGACTTAAGAGGGGAAAGACAATTCTTGGTTGCCCCCAAGTAGCGCCTTTCGTTTATAACTCGTTGGGCTCGACGACCTCAACGCCTCACCCCATTTACCGGCTTCATCCGAGAGCACCAGAATAATCGTTATCCATATCCCTTGGTCACTCACCATCATCTCCATAACATTCTAAAAATTCTTCTCAATTGTTTAAGACACAAATACAATCAGTTAACCACGTCTTATAAAAGATGGGTTCATTCTAACCATCAGAAAATTTATATTAGTATAGACTACCGATTCTAGAGTCTTATCATATCAATCAGCTCTAGAAGCCTTCATGAATGGCACGGACAAGTATTACATCAGTGCTATTGAAAACATCAACAACAACAAAATCAATCAAAAAAGCTCATGTGCAAAACTTTAACTAAAGTGTTTCGCAAAAACCAACACAATAGGCTTTACTCCATTAGGCAATATGGAGACTGATCGATCAACCTATGTAAGCATCCCATTTACGTACCTCTGTTCAAAATAAACGAAAGTGCCAAGACATTCACCGAAGATCCAGAAATCTTACACAAGCAAGAGGAAACACATGCTAACCTATTTTGCACGATAGAAAATGATCCTCGGGTCTCGATTGTATGCCAGTGGTCTCAACAATTATATCCTCTCCTTTCTCTTTTGAGATTAATCAGGATTCTTAAGAGGGGACTGTGTGAATATTAGCGGTACGCATTGATTAGCGGTCAACCAACACATTGTGAACTACCATGTAACGCACTATGACCTGCATGTAACTCATCGTGCAAACGATTTAAATCGCTTCAAAAGTACATTGCAACACCTTTATTCGATCTCCCGTTTTAACACTCAAATGCAATTTGCTTCATTTCGGCTCGTAATGCTGCTGTTGCATTATTACGCGGCAGAAGTCGTGAGTGTGAGCTAATGTTTTCTTATCTCTTCGGTGCATTTGTAATGAACTACCTTTCTCATCTGTACTTGTAGAAGAGATGTAATTATCAGCCGATAGAGCATTCTCTCAATCTCGCCACTCCTCTCCAACATCTTGGTTTACCTGTGCAAGATGCATAAGCAAGAAACCCTCTTAAAGGAGCATTTGCAATACAGAAGCTATCTACCACCATAATGCCCTATACACCTGCATCATTTATGGGTCGGGGCATCTTGAGCAAGATAATACTTAAAAGTGATCTGTATCATCCCCCCTTCAAAGTAAGCTCGACCATCAGAAGCATTTTACAATTAAGCACCAGAGTGAGGAAAAGGTCTACCAAAAGCACAAGGAACATTTAGTATCTACCTCCGATATCCAAACCAAATAATCACTGGAATGTAGAACTTACCAACTCTAACCGGAACATCCTCTACGATACTAGAGGTGTTTAATTAGATCGATCGGCCATTTTTAGAGTTATATGGTAACTTTTAAACTACCCATATCAAGCTTTGAATAAACGAACAATGGTATGAGACTCACACTAGTTCACAAATCTAAAAGTTATTACATTTTTCCAATGTGACAAGGGATAGAAAAACTACAAGATCTTTTAACTTGGGAGGATGGATTTATCTTGCAATAAGAACTATACGCTAGCAGTAAGAGCACACTATTCCACCTCATCAAAGTTTTCCTAGTAATTATGTCCTTCATAAATTTAGCATAAGCAGGTACTTGAGTAAGTAAATCACGTAAAAAGGACATTTACCTGCAATTCTTTACAATCTCCAAGAGCTACGAACTGCTTATCTAGCTCGCTGTTGCTTTTCACTTGACGGTTGGGAAAAGGAGTTTAATAGGAGGCACTTATGAAGCTTCTTCTTTTTCTTTCTCCTTCTTCGTGTCGTCTTTAAAGGTGACTTCATCAACAATCACTTCAGGAATGCCATCATCTTTTGGAACTTAGCTCCACATCAATAGGCATGTGGGCCCATCATAACTCAAACCACTCCTTGTAGAGATTGCATTCCACGGTCTCCTGTCCATATGGTTGAGTAGATTGGCTTGGCAAAGCGCCTGCTTGTCTAGTAGAGCTAGAAGGGCAATTGAGCAACTTGAGTGTCAAGCATTTTGCCATGAGTAGTGAGCAAGCTCAATCTGTTTAGCCATTGGGTCATCATTGGTTTCAACTCCCTAATTCGATGGGGTTGTTGATTTTGAAAATTGTTGTTGCTCTGATGGCCTTGAGGACCTTTGGAACCCCGGCGGTCCTTGATTGGGCTGATATTGCTGATGTTGCCCATTGTTTTGTGGTGCTTTGCGGTGGAAAGTGTTGTTGAGTATGAGCACATGTTGCTGTGATATGACAAGTATAGGATGATTCTGAATGCCTAGGATAGTAGCTATTGTTGTTGAAAGGAGGCCGAGCTTGAAAGGCATTGACTTGCTCTTCGCCCCCATAGCTCGATTGAGATTAGCGGAACACTCCATAAGAGAATGACCTTGTGAACCACAAATACACAAGCAACTCCACCTTGCTAGAAGTAGCCATAGCATTGACGACGTAGACGTATTTGCACCTAGACAATCCCATCAATTTTCTCATTCAAAGCTGAAATTGCGATGATAGAAGGGAATAAGTTTCAAATTAGTGTTTCCCTTTCCTTGGTGCTTGAGCTGCGCTCCTAGATGAGCTATTCCATTGATTTTCAGCAAGAGATCCAAGAGTGAAATAGCTTCATAAATTGTTTATTCATGAAGAGCCGCTAGCAGCACCATCTACCATCCTCTTAGTCTCATTATCAAGACCATTATAGAAGGATTGCATCAGAAATTCCTTCTCAATTACCGTGATGAGGCACATATATTGGTAGTCTTTAAATCTCTCTCAAGCGTCATGAAAAGTTCTCTCCCATCTTGTGAAAAATATGAGTTTGGACAATATAGTCACGAGTCTTGTAACCGGGGAATACTTCACTAGAAAAGCAACAGACAATTGCCCAAGTGGTGATGGGTTAGGAAGAGAGTTACTGGCTTTGCCGCCAAAGAAACGGAAGAGGTACAAATAGGCTCTTCGTCAGTCATCCCAGTAATCTTTTGAAGAGAACATGATGAAGGAATTTCTGAGATGATCAACGGGTTCTCATTGTCGAGACCATTGAACTGATTGCCCGTGATCATATTCATAACATGGGATTTGTGTCAAAGTTTCCGGCATTAGTAGTCGGCATCCAATCGACTGCGGTAACATTGCTAGCCTTGGGCTGCGTAGACTGCCTAAGAGTCTCTCGGGGGTCTCGGCCGCCATTTCAGGAGATTGAGGGGCCTATCTTGCTTGTTTACGGCCTCCGCTCTCCTTTTCTTGCCTGCGTGAGTTCTACGGTAGTTGCTTCAATCTCAGGATCAAAAAGAAAAGGTTACCTATTATTACTCCTGGTCATGCACAAAAACCCTAGAACAAACGTAAGTACGCTCGAAGAACAGTTGTTCTTCGAGTGGGTTAGCAAAAGCAAACGATAAATTCAAAAGTAGAAAATATGCCTCCCGACAACGAGCCAAATTTGATAGGTCGTTTTACTCAAAAAATAATTCATAATTCCCCTAACTAGTATTGTCGGGCAATAGGGTTCGAACCACTGTAGAAGGACAAATAATGTCACAATTTGAACCAAGTTCACTATGCTAACAGTTAAAAGTTTGGAGTTTTTGAACGACTATTTTGTAAAACAAAACAAGAAGCGACGAAAATCAATTAATTAAAAGCCTAGGGCAAAGAGGATCACTATGCATATCACGATTCAAGACAACAATTGGGATAAGAATGAATTTAAACAAAGGAATAAGTTAC
Organism: Bassia scoparia; assembly: GCA_008642245.1. NCBI lineage: Eukaryota > Viridiplantae > Streptophyta > Magnoliopsida > Caryophyllales > Amaranthaceae > Bassia > Bassia scoparia. Next base: position 41,908 of record SNQN01004884.1, on the reverse strand, counting down.
TCTCGTAATCGAATTTCACAATTAAACAACAAAGTAACTATCGCGATTATCGTTTAACAGTTCAAAGATGGAAATCCTTCACTCAAACTCGCAGCTCTCGCTTATAGCATTGAGTAAATAATACTTGCAAATTGGCCAAAAATGCAATTAATCCAAAACCATCAATTTGAATTGCCAAAAACAAACCAAATTTAAACCCTAACAATCAAACAAGAATTATGATCTTGCATAGTCACCAAGCCCTAGAAGTAAACTACTCACTATGCATATTGAAATTAACAACAAGTTCAATCATAGAATTCATGAGAAAGAGTAATTAAACAAGAGTTAAAAACAAGAACAAAGAAAGGAATTGAACTAATACCTTCAAATATGTGAAATTGCAATGACAAAGTGTTAATTTACAATCCCCACAAAGCAAGAACATAAGAACCTAAGTTTTTTTTCTCTCAAAGCTTACAAAAGAAGTGAAAAACATGTCTTTCGATATCCCCAAAAGCCTACATAACCCCTCGCCAAAACACGAGGAAAATGACGAATCGAGTAAAAAAATAGACCGGACCCGATCGGGTATGTGGAAACCCCGGCCGGGTACGCAGGTCATACAAAAATATCACACTCAAAATCACTAAGTAAAAGAGGTGACCCGGCCGGGTATGTGGAAACTCGATCGGGTACGCAGCTACTTCAGTTTTACTTCAACGGAGACCCGGCCGGTATGTGGAAACCTACCGGGTATGAACTGTTGTTCAAATTGACGTAATGCTCACCGGCGGGTATGTGGAAACCCACCTGGGTGCGTGTAGCAACTTTTTCTTCAAAACAATACCTCGAAATTCTTCTAAGTACAAGTGCAACCCGGCCGGGTATCTGGAAACCCACCCGCGTATGAGACCGGTCAGCACACAAATGACCTTTTGAGTAGCTTTCGACCTCCCAACAGAAAACCTCGCTCCAAGAGTCGATTCCAAGCGTAATTAGACCATTGTTCCTACAAAATAAATAGGAAACAAACACTCAACACAAGCATAAAATTCAATGGAAAATAGAGCAAAATATGAGAGAAATTGCTAGAAAAGCTATGGGGAACCGGTAACACTATTAAAAACACACATCAAGTACTACGGATTTTTATATCCGTTGCCGAGATGGCCATCTCTTTTGTTTTATTGGTTGGCTTCATTCTTCTACTAATTATACAGTTGTAGGTTCCTTTTGGTTTCCCATATCCTAAATAGGATGTATATATTTGGATTATGGCTTTAATTAGCCCTTCTATTATATATTATTATGCATTTATTATCTTTAGGTTGTAGCGAGTATATATATATATACACACGCAACACACACACACACAACAATTGTGACACTTTTATTCATCGAAAGTATTTTTTACATTGTTAAAATTTTTTAATTACTCCAAAATGGACCATAAAAAGCGTCATAAAAATAATGGCTAAGAAGAACATCACCAAAAATGCATCCTAAAATGCGTCACAATATATACTAAAAGGACTCTAACAGGCGTCAAAATAAAAAAAAAATGGTGGACCCTAAAAAGCGTCAAAATAAAAATGTGATGGACTCTAAAATGCGACACAATAAATACTAAATAGACCCTAAAAAGCGTTAAAATAACAATACCAGAGACTATAAAATGTGTCACATGTTAAACTTTATTGACTTAAAAAAGCGTCACAATTGTCAACAAATTGACCCAAAAAATCGTCACAATAGTAAAAATATTGACGTAAACAAAAGTCAAAATTGTCAGATATATTGACCTAAAAAAGCGTCGAAATATATCTGCTTTGAAATATTCGACGCTTCTTAAAAGCGTCYCTCAAGCGTATAGTGACGCTTTTTTGCGTCACTATCCGTCAAAAAAGCGTGCAAAAAAGCGTCACAAWAGGCRGTGTTTTTTTGTAGTGAGGCGATGATTCCTTGGTTCCAGTTTTGCACAATGGATCAATCACAGGCAATCGTATGAAAATCTAGCTTCTCATCTCAATACTGCACAGTTTGTCATCTAGAAAAGAAGTGCCAGTGGTGCACTAGTGCTCTTGGGGAAAATTATCCGTAATTTTCTCGAGTTTCTTAAGTATTTATTGAACAACAGTAACGTGAAAGAAAAATAAAATGAATAGGAAATGTAAAAAATTAATGGATCATCTTTCGTTTTTAAGAGTGGGACGATAAAAAGATGAATTTTTCATGGCCGGAGATTGAGCCATTCGAGTCCTTTCAAAAGATACAAACAAAAAAATCGCAAGATCAAAAGAACTGTTTTTAAAAAGAAAATAACAAGCAGCTGAAACCAAATAAAACAACTCAATACTACAGAACTAAACTGACAATAGTTCAGTCCAGTAAACATGTAAAACTTGTAGTCCACTACAAAGGGATTATGACTTTATTCTAGACCAACAGAATTTTACTGTTTGCAACAAACCTTTCAATATATTATAGGCCACATAAGCTTGACTATTGCGCAAGTATCAATTAGCCAAAAGTTGCAAGTTCACCTGCATTCAAGAACAAGAACATAAAAATTCTGAAATCTGCGTTAAAAATCACATTGGCCGAAGAGGTACCCCCAAATCCTAAAGCTTTTACCAGTAGTGGAACAAGACTGAAGCTTCCTCTTTAAAATCTGCTGAACTAASTTACCTGTAGCTATTTCGCACCTACTGCAATCAAATCAAACACCCAAAAAAAATCAAAAAGAACGCCAAACAATAGTAGTGCTAGGCTCAGCAATATATGGGCAACAACGGGGCAGAATAAAGAATGAAGTAACTGTTGAAAAGAATGAAGTTTTAACTATGATTGGATTAGAGTGATGTAGTTGTTTAATACTACATCTGATTAATAAGTATATCAAGACTTTCTGAGGAGTTTGGGACACTGTCAGTGCTGGGCAGTTAGCACCGCAGATAGAAATCAGTAATCTGGAATCTAGTTCTTCGTCAAAGCTAAAAGTACACATACACTAACACATTCTAAATGTGATTCCATTATTTCTAAAATACCATTAAGAGCTAGACATACATGTGCACCCCCACGAGTTCATTAAACACAATTTTTTTCAGTAAATAAGATTAATAGAGACCTGTATCGTAGCAGCTATCTGCGGAAATCCTCTAAGAAATTTTCTAACAGAATGTCTATTTCATCTTCATACTATATGCTTCATTTTCTGAAACATGGTTCGAATATATGCTAAAATTTATTAGGGTATTTAGAACAATAAATACAGTTCGTTTGTCGCTCCAGAGAACCGAACACAACTGCAGACGGAATCGCGACTTGCAATATGCCTATGGAGATCAATATTCGGATACTCAAGCGTAGCCATAGATCGGGGATCTATAGACACACGTATTTTGTGGTAAACGACTTTAGGAATCCATAGGTCCACCCTCTTCACGGCCGAGAAAACTACAAGCAGACTCTATTGCGAGCAACATCAGGCCTGCACCACACACTCGGGGATCCAWAGTACGTAGCCCAATCAGCAAAGAAACAAGAAAGTAGAAGAGCGGGAAAAAAACCGATAACCCATAACAAAAKAAGCACTTAAACTAACAAGTGAACACGTAAAAGTACCCTAAATAAACATATTCATTAACCCGTTTGTCGTTTCAGAATTGAACACAACTTCGAGTCGGAAGCGCGACTTGCAATACGCCTACGTAGATCAATATTCAGATCGTCAAGCGTAGCCATAAATCTGAAATCTATAGACTCACGTATTTTCTTGGGAAGACGACTTCAGAAATCCATAGGTCCACCGTCTTCACGGCCGAGAAAACTACAAGCAGCCTCTATTYRGAGRAYCYTCYYGRCTYCACCCTGTCTCTTATACACATCTAGATGTGTATAAGAGACAGCTATTTGTCCATTTAGTTTACACATCAATAAGTGCCGAAAATGATCACATTTAGGCACTTATTTCTTCCTTATTTTGGTCAATATGTGTGGTTTCGATATCATTTCATTACCCTTTTGGTTAGTTTTCCACTTTATATAGTTTTGTAGAGTTTTGTTGGTTTTTAGTGGTTTTTGTAGGTTTTACACTAGTTTTCTCTTCTTTTCTATTCTCTTACACTCAATTGCAAGTGTTGTGAATGATTGCAAGCTGCCTAGGTAAGCGCATGCTAGTTTTGGGCCTTATTACTTGATGGCGTAATTGTGTTTGCTTAAGTTGAGCTTTAAGGCACTTGAACCTTTACCATAACAGCTTCTTCGAGAATAAGCTTTCCAACGGTATATTATAAGCTGCAATCCGATCACTGAGCGCGAAGTTATGGACATCCGAAGTTGAGGCAGTTGAGCAGGGCAAAGGAGTCTGGCCCGCGCATTCAGACTTGGCTTGTGCTTGCAATTCCTCCTTCACTTTCCAGAACCAAAAAGGAACGGGCGCGCATCACTAGGATTGGCCCGCMCCTGGCCCACGCATCGAGGCATGGCCCGCGCCTCCGGACCTACACGTGCAACGCTCATTGTTTTGCTCATAACGTTTGTTATACTAGGAATTTTGATGCGTGACAAATTGCGTTGTAAACTAGAGATCGAGAGCATTTCAATGACATATGGCACACCTAAATCGAAGCTCTACATCAAAAGTAATGGCCYTTTGAAATTTAGGAGTTCAACTAGAGCCAAACATAGGTGGGCCGCGCATCAAGGGKACGACCCACGCWTGGGGGCCCGCGCCTGCAACTTTCTCCACTCGATATCCAGAATGTTTTTGGTGCGGGCGCACATTTCAAGGGTGGCCCACGCATGGCACGCGCATCGAGGCGCAACCCGCGCATGTGTGGTGTTCCCAATTTTGTTGACTTTTCAATGTTTGACAAACGTTTGACTTGACTTTGGAGGGGTATTTGGCACATGTGGAAACTAGTAATGACACTCTTGTAATTTTTATGAGTTTGTAATTGAGCCATGTATATATAGTTTTAGGAGAGAGAAAACAAGTAGAAAGTAAGGAGTTAGAATAGAATAGAATTTTAGATTTACTTTTTCAGAAAATTTTCATCTTCATCTTCTTCATTCTTCCATAGCTTAGGAGGGAGAATAGCTTAGAGTTCTTGATTGATTTTCCTCTAGATTCTTCAATTCTCAACCATTTGTAGCAAATTTTATATGCTTTCAATATGATTTTTCAAGGGAATTTCGATTCTTGCACTTGTTTTCAATTCTAATTTCGTTTACTTCATGTTTTTGCACATTTATGAATTTCTAGGTTTTTGTGGGTTTGTTTGTTGCTTTTAATTTCAACTTCTTTTGTTGATAGATAGTTCCCCCCTTTGTTTGTGATCATTTTGCAAGTYATTTTGTTCAATTTGGTTAAGTTTAGAGTTAGTTCTTGAATACCCATTTATAGCTTTCAATTACTTGTTTTCATGGCAAATTCTTTGTTTTCTTCTATTACTTTTGTTGTTTTCATGCTATCAATAATGATTAGTGATTAGATTACTAGTTTAGGAGTGCTAGGAAGCCCATCTATAATCTATTAGTGTCAAGATGATATAAAGACTCWTTCCAACCATCCATGAAGAAGGGTTGATTAGGGTGTTGGTTTAATCCATTTTCAACTATTTCTTGTGAGAGCTTGAGGGGACTTGGGTTTAAGCAAGATTTGGGAGTGTTGGATGATTTGGGAAATGATTCCYACCAATTTGCTAAACTAAGATCACAATTACCCCCATTATTGGATTGAGATAATTATTTTGATTGGCACAAATTCCTTTTATATAGATGTGCATAACTAGTATCTCCTAAGTATTTTTGCATATTTGTTTTCAAAATCCTTGTTACTAGTTCACTTGTAGTTTAGCTTTCTAAAATCAAATTTCAAGTTTTATTTCTTCCCCAAATTTGGTTGATTAAGCTTGAGTACTCAAATTAGTCCTTCCTTGTGGTTCGACCCTTTACTTGCCTACTATACTAGTATAGTTTCAAGTTTAGGAATTATAAATCTTTGTTTGATAGCCTCCACCTAGGAATTTCACCAAAGACCCTTGGCGTGAGGCATGTCAAAATAGCATCCAGGTTGTACGCCTTCGGGGATCCGTAGATCACAACCTTCCCATGTCGAAATACCCCATCAAGAATCCGTAAGTCACAACCTTTGCTACAAGTGGTACCGGGTCTGCAATACGCATTTGGGGAACCATAGGTCACAGCCTATCCAATTCGGAACATAAGAAGAGAAAGAGGAAGACAACTAACAAAACAGCATGGCATCCTGCGCTGCAAACAACAGAGGAAAGGAAACGAAAGGGGGAAAAAACACAAAACCCATAACCAAAAAACAGGGGCCGAACATAAATGCAACGAGCGGGGAAAACAAGAAAGCAGGATAGCTCTGTTACAAGCAACACCAGGTCTGCAATATCCATTCGGAGATCCATTGGTCGCAGCCTATCCAATCCGGAAATACCCCATCGAGAATCCAGAAGTCGCAGCACCTGTTACAAGCAACATCAGGTCTGCAATATGCAGTTGGGGATCCATAGTTCGCAGCCCAGCCAGTGGGGAAAATAGGAGAGCAAGAGAGCMAAGTTACAAGCAACACCTASTTTGCAGTCCACATTCGAGAATCCATAGGTCGCGGCCTATCGAATTCGGTAATGCCCCATCGAGAATTAAAAGGTTGCAACCTCTATTACAAGCAGCACTGGGTCTGTAATACGTAATCGGGGATCCATAGGTCGTAGCCAAGTCAGCAAGGAAAACAGGAAAGCAGGAGAGCTATGTCACAACCAGCACAAGGTCTACAATGCACGGAAAACAGGAAAATAGAAGAATTCTATTCCAACCAGCATCAAATTTGCAATATGCATTCTGGGATCCATACGTCGRAGCTTATCTAGTCCGAAAATACGCCATCGAAACTACGTATGTCGTAGCCTCTGTTGCAAGCCCAGCACCGGGTCTGCAGCACAGGTCTGTAATACGCAATCGGGGATCCGTAAGTCTTAGCCCAGTCAGCAAGGAAAATAGGAAAGCAAGGCCGCAACCACCACCGAGTCTACAATGTGCGGAAAACAGAAAATYGGAAAGTTTTATTCCAACCAGCACTGGGTTTGCAATATGCATTCGAGGATCCATAGGCTGCAGTCTATCTAGTTCACAAATAAGCCATCGAGAATTCGTATGTCGCAGCCTATCCAGCTCAGAAATACCTCATCGCGAATCATATCCAGCTTGGAAATATCCCATCGCAAGTCCATAAGCCGCAACCTCTATTACAATAACACGAGGCATGCAATTCGTGTTCGAGGATCCATGTGTCGCAYCCTATCCAACTCGAAAATACCCCATTGCGGATCCATAAGTCGCAGCTTGTGTTACAACAGCACCAGGCCTGCAATATACGTTCGGGGATCCARAGGTCGCAGCCGAACCAGCTAGGAAAACAGAAAAGCAGGAAAGCTATATTACAAGCAGCACCAAGTCTGTAATACACATTTGGGGATCCATAGGATGTAGCTTATCCAGTTCGTTAATACACCATCGAGGATCCATAAGTCATATGTTAGTCTTACAAGGAACACGAGGTCTGCAATATGCATTCGGGGAACTATAGGTCACAACCTATCTAGTTCGGAACACATGCAGAGAAAAGGAAAAACAACCAACAAAACTGTGTGGCAGCCTGCGTTGCAAGCAACAGAGGAAAGGAAAACGGAAGGGGGGAAAAATCCTAGAACCAATAAACAAGGGCCGAGCAAAAATGCAACAACAATACGCATCATGTTTGCAATACACATTCACAAGCAAAGAAAAGGAAAATTGCATGGCAGCCTGCGTTGCATGCAGCAGAGGAAAGGAAATAGAAGGAGGTAAAAAAACCCAGAACCAATAAACAAGGGTCGAGCAAAAATGCAACAACAACACGCATTCGGGGACCCATATGTCGCAACATATCCAGTTCAGAACACAAGCAGAATACAATGTCATTGTAGAGAACCCTTCCCCTGTCCCTGATCGTTTTTTTTTTTTTTTTGCTAAACTGAAGGAAAGATCTTTGTTAACTACATGGCAGCCTGTGTTGAAAGCGGCAAAGGAAAGGAAATGGAAAGGGGGGAAACCGAGATAAAAAAAATTGGACCAAGCCAGTGTGGTAAACAGGAGAGCAAGAGAAAAAAACAACACGATAGGTGGGGGAAACAAGTGGGGACGACCACCAGGACAAAACAATTCCAACACAAAGTAAACAAGGGGCAAAACGGACAATTTCGTTCGGCACAAACCAAAACTCAAACTTTAATAGTGGAGGGGATAAGGTTTTTCTTTATTAAACTACCACTTTTTAATGGTGAAAAAAATAAAAATCTTTCAAGTAGGCTTCCATCAAACAATAATTAAATACAATAATCTCATTATCAATTCTTTTGTAAACATACAATCATGATGATGTTTATAAAATAATTAAGTGGGCCCAATCGACAGCAAAATTACTACTAAATTATTTTAAATTTTTGAAAACAAAATTTACTACTCTAGGTTTTCAAGTAACAAGCTACTCCCTCCGTAACGAAAAACTTTCAAGAATTTTCATTTTTGTGTGTAACAAAAAACTTTCAACAATTGRACAATTATCCTTATTTGGTAACTTTTTAGTAGTAAAATATTCTACCTACCCTTACTTATCCATCTYATCCAAAATTAGTTCCAACAATTTTTTTGTCTCTTTCTCTACTTTTTCATTCCCTCAATTTTTTAAGGGACCACAACACTAAATTGTACATTAATTATTCATTAGCTTATTTGGGAATRTTAGGGACCTTAATGCATTTGTTGAAAGTTTTTCGTTACAAAAAGAGTATTACAACACCATGAAGAAAACTCTATAATGATGAGTAATCAAATTCGAAAGATATGTTCAACTATTTTCTTTTTTTAACAAATGAATGTGACCCTTTTATCGGGCATAGGCCTTCATTCCTTATTTATCCATGTTAGACACGCCTGTCTAACTACAGCAACCATTTGACATCGTGGATGAACAAATTTGTATAATGTGGAAAGAACAGCAAAGGCAGTCGCCTACAGAACTCAATAGCTCTGAAAAATTAGAAGTAAACATTATTCACAGTCYAAAAGTACAAACTAGCTTAGTCTTCAAGCTCAATGATCTTCACGACYGAGGAGTCTGCAACTTTTTGGCACACAACCACACGATCATGTGATTTTATGACACCAGAAGCCTTTCCATGATCCAACGCAACCTTCAAAATAGTCTCATTTGTTGCATTGGTGGACTCGGCCTACAAAGCAAAGTAGAAAAATAAAATGCCAAGGGAGAAGAAACAAAAAAWTTGGAGAACTAAGACATTCTCTCACTTAATACAAAGACTAGCTGTTAGATGTTAACAAATGGACTGAGAAGCCAAATCTAAGAGACTGAATAGACTGGATACACTAAAGCTATGTTACATGGACTCGGATGAAGTGTCAAATTAGACACGGGTGTCCAAGTATCGAACTAGCCCATTTTCTTGAAAAAAGTAGTGTTTTTAGTTAAAAAAAATTAAGTTTCAAGTGTTGGTGTCGGGGGCACGTAAGATAAATGAAAGAGTTTAAGTAACATAGCAGAAAACTATAAAAGAGTGAGTAAATGCATAAAAAGTTATCTTAGTCCTCAAATGTTAACACTAGCAGATGAACATGCAAAGTAGTGGGGTCACTTGACCCCACTTGAATCCCAAAATAGTGGATTTTTCATTATAAATTTGGTAAATTTTGCTAGTCTATTTACACTAAATTAACTAATTGACCCCGTATAAGCATAATTATTTTATTGGGAAATTCTAGATGGTGGCATCGAGTTTTGCCAAAATTCACATGGTGGCAACCTAATTTTTCCTATTCTATACCGTGGCCTCGAGGTTTTGGAAATTCCATACCATGACCTCGAGGTTTATTTTTTCCATATGGTGGCAACCCCAAACTTAACCTCACTTAACCTAACCTTAACCACCATCCAACCCACCCAACTCAACCACTCACCTACCAACCCACCTGACCAGTCGCCACCCAAGCCCACCCACCACCCCTCTCTCTCCTCCCTCAGCTCCTAGCAGAGCAGGCCCACTGACCCAACCACCACAGCACCGCCTCTCTCTCCTCTACCACCACCACAACATCACCTCTCTCTCCTGCCTCACCTCTTAACAACAGCAGCAACAACCACCCACGACCAAAACCTTCGAGGGTGAACCAGTTTGAAACAAATGTCTAAAAGCAATTTCTGATAAACAAATTGCAGCAATCTAAAAATTATCATCAATATTGCAGCAATCGAAAACACCCAATCGAAAAATGATCAAATTGCAGCAATCGAAAAAACCCAATCGAAATCATTGCAGCAATCYACATAATCAAAATCAACGAAAATTGTCAACAGAATTATAACGAATCGCAAAATCGAAAAATGATCAAATTTAGGAGGAGGAGGAGGAAGAAACTCCTTATCTTTTCTCTCATTTTTCTGGAATGCAAATCGCTTCAACTTACCAAACGACGACTTCATTTCTGATTTTCTCAAACTCTTCAATTTTGATTAATTTCCAGAAAAAACACAATCTAAATCAATCAAACACAACACAAAAGAAACAGTACAAATTGAAGAGGATGCYGTGGTGGTAGGGGAAAGCTACTGTGGTGTGGTGGTGGTGAGGAGAGATGCTGCGGTGGTCGGTGGAAGCTGCTTGGGAGGTGAGGGAGGAGAGAGATGGGTGGCGATGGGCTGTGTGGCTGATTGGGTCGGTAGGTTGGGTCACTTGGGTGGCTGGTTAGGTTGGTGGGGTGAGTGGGWGGTTTYGGAAGTGGGTTAGGTGTTAGGAATATTTTAAGGATTGGGGTTGCCACCATATGGAAAAAACAAACATCGAGGTCACGGTGTGAAATTCACAAAACCTCGGGGCCACGGAGTAGAATATGAAAAATTAGGTTGCCACCGTGTGAATTTTGGCAAAACTCGATGCCACCACATAGAACTTCCCTATTTTATTTTTACCCCATTGTATATTATTTCTAGATCTGCCACTAAATGTTTAAGTTGTTCAACTCAACTTCTCCCCAAAAAAAAAAAAGAAAAGAAAAGAAAAAAATAAATTAATATGACATATGTGATGGATGTCAACTTCACTTAGGTTATATATACAACTGAAAGCTATCAATTCAAACAGATGCAGTTCATCCAAAGCTAAGCATTATAAAAAAAATAAAAAAATTATCAACACTTACAGGATGTCGTGGATCCGCAAGCATTGGAAAAAGTCCTTTAACTATGAGTGATTGCCTTGCCTATCAGTCACAAACAAGGAATAATGAAGTATTCAGCATAAGTATAAGAACAAAGAACAGAGACAATCACAAAGAGGAAGAAAAAGGCTGGCATATAACAGCTGTGCTATATTTATCATCAATACGAGTTTTTGCTTTCCAAGATCATCAATCTAGCTTCACTGGTCAAATCGAGTTGATATGTTCTGATGCAGTAAGAACAAGCGCTTATAAATTCAATAATGTACATGCACCAGCTCTTACCCTCCTGAGTCATGATATAGCTAGGAACTTTGTTGCAAGTGCACATGTAGGGAGATCATGAGTTTGATGTGTAACACTATAACTTACTAAATGTCATTCATTCAGGTGATTTCAAATAATTCAAATGTTAACATATAGGTCACCACTCACCACAGTTACGATAAATATAATGTAGTTCAGTTTTAAGTGAAGACAACTAGTTCAAGCCTAAATGCTTCATTTCTCGTAATTCGCTGAAAAACTGGTAGCTAACAAACACATGAAGAGAATGTCACACAGTCACACTTTTCAACTAAAAGCAAGCAGTTACCTCATAGGCACCAGAGAATGTCCAACGAACTTGATTGGTTTTGAGCTGAGGAATGACAACAGATATCACTGGCATTGATGGACGATACTTTGCAATCAACCTGTTTGGTACAAATGGCAATTTAGATCCATCGAATGCCAAAAGTAAACTAATCAAGTATAAATTCTGATGTATCTTTTATCAGATTACAAGAAACACTTACTCCATCCCACGATAAAGTATAAATCTACCAATTCTTAAGAGGGGATAAAGAAGATAAGAAAATTATAGAGAAAAGTGACGGATCAAACTATAGAGAGGGGAACAAAATAAAGAGAAAAAGTTAGGAATCTGAACAAATATGTTAACAATGAATTAGTATCCATAAAATAAAAAGTTTTAAAAGTGGGAGGGAGATAAGTAGTACTCTACCATACTGTTTCTATATTACATCCTCCGTTTTTATTAACTTGTTACACTTTTATTGGGCCCAAACTTTGGGGCAAAATAAGGAAATATTAATTAAAGTAATGAGAAATTACCAATTAACCTACACTAATCATAGCCCACCAACCAGCCACAACAACCACCAGCCACCACAACAACCGCCCACCATAACTACCAACCACGACAATCGCTAACCATAACCAACAGCCACCACGACCACTGCCAACTACAACAACAACAACAACCACAGCCACAACAACCACAGCTACAACAACCACAACCACTCTAGCAATTTGACATCACAGCAACCACAACAGTCGGTGTTTTGAATTCACAACCACTAGTCACCAGCYTTTTAGTACCACATGTTTTGGAACCACAACCAAAATTTTCATTTTAAATTGAAAGTAAATCGAAAGAAATTCGAACAAAATGACAAATCGAAAATTGAAATCGTTAAATCGAAAATGAAACAAATTGAAACAAGCCTGATGTTACTTGGAGCAATGGGTAGGGTTTCGGTTGCTGCGGGTGGTTACCGCGTTGTCCTGGGAGGTGGTCTCGCGGTGCTCTGGGTGCTAAATCGAAGAAGACAACTAAAACCAAACACCCCTAAAAAGGAAACTGTAACTACTAAAAACAACGGAGGAAGTAACATATCGCTTTCCCTTAACTTTTAGTGTCATTGAAGAAAAGTTTGTTACTTGAACACCTTAATAACTTCTTTTCTCTATAGTTTTCGTCTAACAWTTACTATGTTCTTACAGAACTTGAACTTCACGATCCTTTTTTCATGAATTAAACTYAACAAAATTGATAGTTATGAGTGCTATTATTACTTAAATGGAAGTTAGGACATTTGGCCTTTGGATAACAACCTTCTCAAAAGTTGGTACCCTTGAAAGAGTAACTTATCCAAAGTTATACACCAAAAAATCACAAATCCCAAGACAAGCGACTTTGTGCAATTTGAAGTACCTTTAGCATATGATAAAACAATCAAGTGAAATCAGATTTTAGAATGTAAGACTGCATATCTTTCATATATTGCCTCATGTGCATAATTTAAGACTTTTCATAGGCTTCAATGCATTATTATAAATTGCCTCATTATTGCTTGGTAAGTAGGTAGTGTATCTTATAGTCTCACAGGTAATTCAGAGACTAAGGAGGACAATTCTGTGATACAATGATTGTTGATTTGTTGGAATGCTAAATTTGTGGTGATATTAAGAAGTGGATGTGATCCCATGATTGTTGTATATTTTAAAAACACAGTACTTAAGACATCACATATTTTAAAAACACAACAATAGCCTTTGGGGGAAGATGAGGCAGAATTTTCATGAGCATGAAAAATATTATATAAAGATGGACTAATGGTTCGTTTGGTAGGGTGTAAAACATTTTCAATGTAAAATGATTTTCYTTGAAAATAGTTTTCCATGGAAAACAATTTTCATGGAAACAATTTTCAATTGTTTGGTTGCATGTAAAAAAAGTGATGGAAATGAGAAAAATGAAGGAGATGGAAGGAGGTAGTGAGGGAAGATTGTATAAGAGATGGGAGGAAAATTGTTTTCCTTTTATTTTGAAAGGAAAATGGTTTTCCATCATTGTAAAGAAATATTTACTCCCATGGAAAATGATTTTACATTCCTTTGTGTACCAAACAATGTAAAATTGAAAAAGGAAGGAAAACACTTTTCATGGAAAATGTTTTACACTCAACCAAAGGGAGCCRAAGGGACCATTTGGTAGGGCGTAAAACATTTTCAATGTAAAATGATTTTCTATGAAAATAGTTTTACACGGGACACAATTTTCATGTAAACAATTTTTCATTGTTTGGTTGCATGTAAAAAAAAGTAATGGAAATAGGGAAAATGAAGGGGATGGAAGGAGGTAGTGAGGGAAGAGTGTACAAGAGATGAGAGGAAATTGTTTTCCTTTCAGATTGGAAGGAAAATAAAGTTTACTCCCATGGAAAATGATTTTACATTCTTTTGTGTATCAAACAATGTAAAATTGGAAAAGGGAGGAAAACACTTATCACGGAAAATGTMTTACACTCTACCAAACGAAGCCTAAAAAGGCAGAATGAAAGGAAAAATGAAAAAACGAAAAAACTTCAGGATATATATTTAAGATCAAACCTTGCAGCTCTCCCAGATGATGTGAAACAAATAATGGCAGATGCCTTCACTCTAATGGCTGCACTTACCTAATTTTTTTAACAAAAAAAATGGTTGTTAAAAGTATTTAGCATTCATCATATTTGAATGAAGGTAACTCAAATGAGCAAGATGCAACGTAATCAAATTGTCATAGAATTATATAACAACAAAAAAAGAGGGGAAAAAAGTACCGCAGAGGAAGCAATGGATTCCAGATGAGAAATAGGCTCTCCAACATATTTTCCAGCCTTCTTGAAATATATATCTTGATTGAATACCTTCTCTGCCTACAGAAGAATTTGCCAGAGTCTTACTGTATAAATATTAATACCAACTTTTTAAAATTATTTGTTCATGTATATTTAACAAAATTATAAATGAGGGAGGATCGTTAAGAWGGTTTGGTCATGTGAGTCGTAGGCCTTGTGAAGCACCGGTGAGGAGGCTTGAAGAGTGGCAAGGGGAGAGGAAGGTGAGAGGTAGAGGAAGACCAAAACAAAGTTGGATAAGAGTGGTSGAAAACAATATGAAGTTTTTGGCACTTGATAGAAGCATGGCTTCAAACAGAGAAGAACTAGCTAATCCCCGAGCAGATGCTCGGTGTTTAAATAAAACAAGAAATACTCTAAATCAAATCAAAACTTCTCTTTTTCAATTGTGTTTATTTCACATTAAAATTTTAATTTCTTTATGATAATATATAGAATTGTATTAGTATATCAATTAATAAATGCTTAAAATTTAACCTAAAGTACATTTATTAACATTAACCAAATGTTTTCTTAGATATTTTATGCAATAAACAATTAATAAGTTGGAGTTAAGAGGAAAACTTGGGGGGGAAATATGAAAAGGTAGGGATTGCTTTAGTATAAGTTAATAGATGGAGAAAAAAAATCTATGCTAATGAGTAATGATTTATGGGATTCTCCATATTGATTCATGACTAGCCAACCCCAAATCATTTTGGGATTCACGCTTTGTTGTTGTTGTATGTATTTAATAAATTTTTTATTTTATTTTTTTGTGTATTGGTTTTGACGGAAGGAGAAAAAACTAAGAAAAAGAATGTTGCAACAAACACCGTTAGTAAAGCTCACTTAGACCTGCATACATCATGGCAAATCTATTACAAAGTATAATGATTCCGGTTTAACCATTTGACTTTTAACAGCTTGTTTGGTTTAATATTAGTAAAGGGAAGACAAAAGAAAGGAAGGGAAATAAAAGGAAGAGAAATTAAGTTTATTTTCCCATGTWTGGTTCAAATGGAGGAAGTGAACGGAATCCATTGTTTGGTTAGACATTAGTATAGGAAATGAAGGAATAGGAAGGGAAATGAAGTGAAATTAAGTTCATTTTCTCTTTCCTCCCAAATCCCCCKAATTTTGGGAGGAAAGGAAAGGAAAGGAAAGGAAAGAAATTATAAAGAAATTTTCTAGTCAATTCCTTCCCCTTCCTTTCCTTTCCCATCTTATTTTTTTAACCAAATACTATAAAGTTTTATATTTCCTTCCCCTTCCCTACKTTTCCCTTCATTTCCTCCCTACCAAAGAGGAGGCTGTTAATGTTGTGCTTCACTTAGATTACATATGGTTTAATGGGGGCTGATAAAACAACAAACAACAACAACAAAACCTTAATCCCAAAATGATTTGGGGTCYGCTAAATCATCAATATCGATCTTTTCTCTCCATTCTAATAAAACAAATACAAAAATTTGTTTCTTTCCACAATTGTAACACCCCATCAATATCTTCATTCTGCCTCATCCAAATGCAAAAGTCATAAGAATCACACAAGAGCTTCCTCGTACCAAAAGTGTAGTAAAGAAACCTTTATACAAGTTATTCAATCTAATGACTAACAAGAATAAGATTCAACCTTTTCTTTGAGACCATTGATGAATGATCAATAAAGTACAGACCCTTGAGATCAATACACTAATGGCAAAACTCAAGAGCGACAGTTTGACCATAATAACTCATACACACATAGGAAATTTTAGAATATCGAGTCTCAAAACTAATTGTAGGAAGGAAAATCAGGTTCAGAATGAGAAATTATTAGAAGAGGGGAATGGCCTTTTGTACATCTAAAAGCTAAAAAATGTTGTCCGGGTGGTAAGATAACGCTAGAAAACATTACCCCATTTCCTATCTTTAATTAATCACCTTCCTTCAATTATTATGAAATACACACGAAACGACATATAAGCATGAATAAAACTAGTGAGCAAAATTTGGAAGACAAATTCTAGATTTTCCCCTACATGGTTAGTCGTTCAGCTCATTAATAACTAAAATGAGATTGAATGTAATAGGCTAGCTTGAGGGGCAGGGCATCATATATAGTGCGTAAAGAGATTGTTACTTTTAGCTAAAAGTGGAAGCAAGTAGTTGGTTAGCTCAATGAATAAAAGAAATCAGTGAGAGGGAAAGGTATAGGCGTATAGAAACTGTTGCTGTATGTTATAAATAATACTTGGGAGAGTCAAATCATCTACATTTTTCACAATCAGTTTCATTTAGGACTCAGTCTACTACTTGAAACATTACAGTGAGCAACAAACTATTTTCTCCATTAACGGATGTGACCCAAATTCCTCAACAACAAATTCTATAATATTTCCAGGAATTTTATAATAACTATATATTCCACATGATGTTCTATCAACTTTAAGGTGATTGATTCTAATGTTGAATGAACTCTTCTAAAAAAGAAGACTCAAATTAATTAATAGAAATACTAAACAAGAAAAGCACATTAAATTACCTCATAACAAATTCTACCAACAGTAGATATTGTCTCAACTGGATACAAGCCACGCAAGGTCTCTGCACCTAAAAGAATGGCATCACTCCCTGAAACAATTAGAGGCATAGAGGAGCTCACAAGTCAGCATATTGCTATTCATGCTGATACTGAAAAACCGTAGAGCAGGTCGCAGACATTGAAGTTCTCTAAGAATATCAAAAAGGTGAAGACCATGTCATTTTTATTGTACAAATAAATCAACAAGAAAATTCTAACACAATAACATGTAGGATATAGATGTCCGGTCTCATGAAAATAGGGGATACCATCTAATACAGCATTTGCAACATCAGTTGCTTCAGCCCGTGTAGGTCTTAGGTTATCWGTCATGCTATCCACCACACGGGTAACTACTGCTGGCTTCCCAACCATGTTACATTTGTAAAGAGCAGCCTTTTGAAACAAAAACACCTGTAAAAACCACAATCAAGTGCATGGCCAWTAGCAATGCATCCATCAGAATGGTAAACACACATCTGACTAAAAGATTTTCAAGAAAGTAACAATCAACAATTGACATTTTAGATTGGATCATCTCAGCCTTATACCCATCCCAGAAGCACAGAACGATGCACAATCACCATCTTTTATGGTTCAGTTTTGTGTTTCAACAGTAGAAACCACCAAAGTTCCATTTCTGTAAACTCTGGCAAACATCCCCTTAAATATTTCACAAACTGAAGCTTTAAAAATACTGGCGACATTAAGAGGCTTTCTTAAAAGGAAATCCCCAGAAAAAGTAAATGTTTTTTGTACATAAGCACATAAACAAAGCAGAATAAGGAGAATAAAACACTATAAAACTACAATAATTTCAAAAGCCAAAGCTTATCAAGAATTAGACCTTCTCTGGAGGGAGATCTATTCCCAAGGTTCCACGAGAGAGGATGATGCCATCTGCTTCTTGTAGTATCTCATCAAAATGGTCTAAGCCCTATAGAGAAAAAATTAAAAAGGGATAGGATTATAAACCGCAAATTGATCACACTTGAGAGGAAAAACTTACAAAAAGAAAATTGTAATTAGTGTCTTACTTCAATATTTTCAATCTTTGCAAATATTTGAGTTTTTTGCAGATCACATTGCTTCGAAAGGAACTCTCGTGCCTGCACAGCAAGCAACAGAAGCTATTACTGAACTGGAATTACACAAATTAATGATAGAGGAGAAGTTTTAAACCTGGGTAAAAAGATAAATAACAAAACCTCTTTGCCAGAAATTTCTTTACCTCACGTATATCTTCAGCTTGGCGAGTATATGACAAAGTCAGAAAATCTATTTTGTTCCGAGAACCCCATGTTCTTATTATCTGGATCAAATGTCAAATAAGGATTGAACAATGAAGAAGATACATCAAGAATTGATGCAGAAGATACAGGAAAAAGTCACTTTTACTAAAAAAAAATATTGAATTCAACAATATGCAATAATGTTAATAAGGATTTTCAATTTGTAATATGCACTATGTGAATAGCTAGTTACCTTGGAGGCTTGGACTACATCAATGACATGCAACATGAATGACATAATATTTCTTATCTAATTCATGCTTAGTGGCAACCTTTTCCACTGGTAGAATCAAACCCAACTGAATGCTTAAGACAACCAGCAATAGCAATACCTCTTTATCCTTATCTGTCAGGGTAGGTTGATCAATGCGGATTTGGGAAACATGCAAAGTGTACAAAGGCCCTGACAAAGTAGCAGAGTTCTTGATGAAGCACACCACATCTTCTCCTTTTATTTCAGAAACCTTCAAAAGAAATGCCAAACCAATCATATCCACATAATGAGAAAACTACAGGAAATAGTGTATACACAGCCACAGATCAAGTAAAAAGAAATTGAATGACATTAACGATTTAAAAATCAGATTAAGGGCCTTGATTGATCTATCWGTCGTTTGCTTTGAGTAAAGGCAGGCTAGGAAAATATCCTTCAAAGAAAATTCAGACAGAAATAGCTCAGCTGTATCCGTTAATTCAAATTAGAAAAAATAAAAAATAAAAAATTAAGCCACTTGCACACATGTACGTACATTACAGTATATATTGATTTACAAGAATTCAATCTAATATTTACTTACCTCAAGCCAAACTGAAGTAGTCTCACTTCCAGTGAAAAGATATTGTCCTATGAAGATAGTATCTCCTGTCTTCACAGCCTGCAAGATGTAGGTTGATATTTAGGCACAGGCGATATAGGTAAAGAGGACTAATGAGTCACATAACAATGTAACAAATATAATGCATGCAACGTAGTGAGTTCAATCATTATAAGTTTATAACAATTTATCAAAAGATAGGGATGAAATGCCTTTGGGTTAGAAGTTAGAACGTAGAGGTTCTGTATCATCATTTCCTATTCCAAAAAGGAAGCAATTAATTGAAAGCTTATAATGGTCCTGAGATAATTGATCAAGCATCAATTACCATTCTTGGTTTCAAGTGCATCGATATAAGTATATAACGGTTATAACCACAATACAATAAACAAAGAATATTGTAAGAAGGATAATTCAAACTTTCGAGCAACTAAGAGTCTGTTATGTTCATTTTTTATTTATTTTTTGAAATAATAAAAAAAGCTATAAGTTGAAAAACACGAAGTTATAATTTTCTCTCTCACATTACAAAGCTAAAATAGGTTATAATTTTAAAAAACTTATATTTTTATTGCTCACAAAAGTAGCTAAAAGAAGTTCAAACAAGTAGTAAAAAAATGAATTGAAAAAAAAAAAAACAAACTTATAATTTTTCTCCCACGCAAAACAAACTAAAATTAGTTCACATAAGTAAAAATATGTTGAATAAAACAAACACTTAGTTCACTCCCAAAACTAAGCTTAACGATTAATACATAGTTCTTTGGTTGGAATATCACCCTTCTTCATTAATATACAACATTTACACTCCTAGTTTCTTTCTTTTCTCTAACAAACTGTTGGACATTTTTGTTCTTTCTGAAGTAATGTCTACCCGACTTATATATTTTTCCAAGCTGTTCATAAGGCATAACAAGCCACAATGCCACCATGGGCGGATCCAGGAATTTTGATCAGCTGTAGCACCAAAAATTTAACTTCATGAGGTGTAACTTAGTATAAGAGGTCAGTAAAATAGGTAATAGAGTTGAGTAATTGGATAAATGAGTTGAATAAATTAGGTAAAAGGAGTTAGTAACTTAGATAAAAAGAATAAATATGTCGATGAAAATAGTTGTAAAAATATAATGAATGTTGAATTTAAGGAATATGTAATGAATATTGAAATTAAGCAAGAATAATTCATTAATGTTGGAGGAAATAAAATAGGCAAAAAAAAAAAATTAGATTACTCCGTAGCTTGGAACAACTATTTAAATAAATCCTGAAATAAAAAGTGGAACAATTAAATCTAAATAGAGGAAGTAAATGACTAGATGAGTATTGATAAGATAAGCTAAAAAGAAAAAGAAAAGAAACGGCTGAAGATTAATAATAGGCTATATGCCTATAGGCTCAATAGTTATACTATGCAAAATCAGAGAACTTAATGGGCCCACTAAAGAAGAAATTATATAAAGCCCCAAAAAGTAGAAGGAAAGTCGCATTGGGGAGTTTTGATCCCGCGTGTTCTCATGCAAAATGCAGGTATCAAACCACCAGACCACAAGTATGCATATGTAATGCTTTGTACATGATATTTTATATAGTCCTAAACTCAGGTGTCGCACGTGCAACGGGTGGTTACACCGTGGGTCCGCCCCTGAATGCCACATAAACAAAGACTATCTAGAATCAAAGCTATAGAGAGACCCAATGACTTATTGAATTGAAGCCTTGCAAGTTGCAAGTCTTGCAACCACCACACAAGAGAGATCCTCACAAAACCGCTCATTTATTGGTGCGTAATCAAAACGTGGCCTTAAAGTTCTGAAATGAACTACCACGAATTAAAACTACCCCTTTGGTCAAAGCTGGCCTGGTGAATTGGAAAAGTTACATGGCCTTAAAAAGATTCATAAATTAAACCAGGGGCACTACCCTGGTAAAATACGAGCTGCCATGGTCTAGTAATTTATTAAATCCAGGACCTGTAAAATCTTTTTGACTAACCAGGCCTGGATGGGGGCTAGTTGTTGGTACCATTGAGCCACCAGGCCCAATAGCCACCAGGGCCCATGTCAATTGAATCCAATAAGCCCAATTCGTGCTAAGCTGATCCAATAGGCCCAGTCAAAGGGAGAATACCGTGGGTTAAAAGGAGTCAAAGCACCAACCCACTAATCAAAAGTTGGATACATGCATGACACTACCCTGGTATCTCATACGCCACTTGTCACATTTGAGGAAGCCTTGACCATGCAAGTCCCGGGTATAAAAGCAGGCTGGAGGCCCCAAGGGCTGGTAAGTTCATTCGAACACACACCACCTACATTATATCTCTCTAAATTTGATTACCCTGGAAATACTGACACCTCCATCGAATGGGCTGTTCCTGGGTTGCCCCAGGGTAGTTCAACTGTGTTTTGTAGGAACAAGGATTGCAGACCAGGTCCATCTCACCAACACCGGCTCGTTGGCCACTGCCACGTCAGCAGTACCACATATTGTACAAACAGAGAAGAATTGTTTTAACCAAGTCATTTATCGTGTGAGTTTAGATATGTGTGCTTCATTATTCCCAAGCACTAGAACTTAGGTGTCAACCTGATATGCATGATAAGTTTTATCTTTTTTTTGGTAAATGCATGATAATTTGTGTATGATGATCATATGGAGCCCAAACATAAATTGGCAACAACTCAACAACTACCAGCAAAGCTGAAAAGTATTGATATCTTATGACATAAATTAATGAAATCAGTTTTTCAGTTTTTGACCTGTGCATAGTCCATGAAAGTTGATGGGCAACAGATTTGGATTCGCGTCTTTATTCTGATCAGGTGTCAAGACAACAAATGACTCTGCTTCAAGAGATATAGGACGCTCTGTCTTATTGACAACTTGCAACTCAGGTCCAACAGTATCTAACATCACCTGCCAAAATATATCATACCAGCTTACTACAAACAAAAAGCAGTAATCTATGTTACTATGTACTAAGATACTTTACACTGATCTTCAATAGAAATATTCGACAACACAATTTCAACATTACAAAGAGTAATCTATCAATCACACATTCATAACTAATGTAAACAAAATTACAATAATTCATATTCAAGAGATAGGAGAATTATTCAAAAGCTATATTCAGCATACTGATCTCAACTTGCATAGGAAAGTAAATTACAACAATTCATATTCAAGAAATATACTTGACAACACAATTTCAACATTGCAATGGGTAATTAATCTACTAATAATAAATTCATATGAATTGGGTTAATCATAATGCAACTAGCTACCAAGATTCATGTGGGATAAAAAAAAATTAATAATTGAAATGGCATGTCTGAATTTTCTAAATTTCCAAGCAACCTTATCCAACCTATAGAGGCAAAAATAAAACTACATAAAATAATAACATAAGTACTCCGTATAATCTTACAGCACAGATCTTATTTGTCTTCTTGATTGCCAATTTCAATGTTTCCAAAGTTCTTGATGAAATTCAGCATCCCCCCATGAGAAATCAAACCGTGCCACTGACCAGAAAAAATAATCAAGACTATTCATTTTTTAACTTCATGTAGCCGACCCCATTTATAGAATTAAGATTTTGATTGATTCATAGTTTCATACAATAAGGATCCACTTCAAATAAATGTACTATTTACCCTTAAAGAGATTAAAACATTAAAAACAAAAGAAGAAAATTCAAAACTATAACTTTATTTTATTTTTCCTCAAAGTGTAAGGAGTACTAATATTACTCGTAAACAGTGATTTTCCCATATCTAAAAAAACCAGCTATTATTATAATAATAATAAATAATAATAATAATAATAATAATAATAATTATTATTATTATATTATTATTATATTATTATTATTATTATTATTATTATTATTATTACTTCCTCCATTTTTCAATACGGAATATTTGTGAGAGATAAAAAATTCATTTGTTGCAAGTATTGGAAAACGAGAAAGTAGTATTATTATGTATACTATATAAAGCATAGACTATAGAGTGAACTACTCCGTACCTGACATTCCAGCATTAAGGCAAGCAGATATGATCTCCAAAGAACGAGAATTGGGTCCAGAGTTCCAACGATTTTGGTCATTGAAGCAAAGAAACTCTGTTGAAGTTGACCAATTAACGTAAACACAAAACACCCATCATTAATCAAATGCAATG
>SNQN01004884.1:0-18294 GCA_008642245.1 Bassia scoparia | reverse complement strand
GTGGCGGACCAGGAATTTCCCGCTGGTGGGTCACTAATATTAAACAAACTTGTAATAAAAAAAATTTCTTAACAAAATATTTTGCAATGTTTGCATTTTGTTTGGAGTGCGCTTACACTTCATTCTAGAAAATTGAACAACAAAACAATCAATCAACACCAAGTCAAGCTACCAACTAGCTACTAACAATAGTAACAAAAACTAATTACAAATTCTATGAACAATCAATCAACACCAAGTCAGTGAGTCACCAACAAATTCTATGAAAAATTACACAACTAACAAAGTAACAATAGTAACAAAAACAGAATATTAACAAATAACAATGAACTAACAATACAAATTAATAATGAAACAGAACAATCAAGCAGTCAGATTACTAACAAAAATAACAAATAACAATTAACAAATAACAATAACAATTAACAAAAATAACAAATAACAATTAACAAAAATAACAAATAACTTTTTAACAAATAACAATAACAATTAACAAATAACAAAAATGAAATTAAAAATTTAAAAGAGGCAAACAGATTACTAAGTACTAACCTCAGCCGCTGCCCGCTGAGTACGAGTGTCGAGTGACTCACTGTCACTGAGGAACAGTCGAACAGAGGCAAACAGAGCCCAGAGGGAAGGTCGTCGACGCCGAGGAGCGACTGACTACTGAGCGTCGTGACTCTTCGTGAACGAGACGACTGGACGAGTGACGGAGTGAGGCAACACCGCAGCAGGTAGAGGACGAGCCGACGGAGCCTCGGAGGAGCCGCCGCGCCGAGGAGAGAGAGAGATTGAGTTAGGGTTTGAGAGATTGAGTGAAAATTGAATGACTGACTTTGAGAGAGAGAAGTAATTGGGATTGTAATTTGGGAAAAATAAAACAAAAAAAAACCTTAGGAGTTAGGAATCGAACACGGGACTTTGGGCAAAACTAATAAGGCTTCAGACCACTGAGCTAGGAAGAAACACCTATTTATTTTTACCTTCACTTTGTTTATTCTTATTTTAAAACAGTTTTAAATTAAAAAAAGCCCAAATTTTTTGGGCCGACTGGTGGTACATGTGCACCACCAGGGCCCAATATAGGTCCCGCACTGCTTGCAACCATACATAAAGAGTTACTCATAGCATCCCAAATTCATAGTAGAATTGTCACAAATTACTAAGAATAGGAAGTGTTGGTACCCATTGAGCCACCAGGCCCAATAGCCACCAGGGCCCATGTCAACTGAATCCAATAAGCCCAATTCGTGCTAAGCTGATCCAATAGGCCCAGTCAAAGGGAGAATACCGTGGGTTAAAAGGAGTCAAAGCCACCAACCCACTAATCAAAAGTTGGATACATGCATGACACCTACCCTGGTATCTCAATACGCCACTTGTCACATTTGAGGAAGCCTTGACCATGCAAGTCCCGGGTATAAAAGCAGGCTGGAGGCCCCAAGGGCTGGTAAGTTCATTCGAACACACACACCTACATTATATCTCTCTAAATATTGATTACCCTGGTAAATACTGACACCTCCATCGAAGGGCTGTTCCTGGGTTGCCCCAGGGTAGTTCAACTGTGTTTTGTAGGAACAAGGATTGCAGACCAGGTCCATCTCCACCAACACCGGCTCGTTGGCCACTGCCACGTCAGCAGTACCACATATTGTACCAACAATTTGGCGCTAGAAGGAGGGTCGTAGTGTCACATATTGAGTGAAGAGAACTATGGATGCATCCAACCAGGAGATGATGCATGGTGACGAGCTGACCATAGAAGGCCAGAGGAGGTCTCATCCACGGCAAGAAGCCGCTCCTCGAGACGTACCAGGTCAGCAAGACACCGGGAAAGCCGGGGTTCAATGCCACCACCGTCTCATCATTACCCATCACAAAGTCCAGGAACCAGAATACGGGTCATTTGGACCAGGTGGGACTTATCAACAAAGAACCTCCTCCCTCTGGAGAACACGAGGTTACTCGACTCCACCGAGCCCAGACCAGGTGGAGCAGGCAAGAAATGTCTTAAGACGTGCAGGTCTGGCATCCTCAGGTTATGGTGGAAACACTTCGGGAGTGAGAACCACTCAAGGCAATGACTTTTATGGTCCAAACCTGCCCACACCAGCCGCTCGACCAGGAGGTAGGCACTGAACAACCACCACGACCACACGTCAGAAGGCGACTAAATTACTCGCCACCACATCCTTCTCCTCACCATCGTTTGGGTCATCGCCATCGATGGAATGCCTGCCAGATGAACTGGTAGGGACCTGAGGTGAGATATGCGAGTCCTGTGCACCGAGACCGGTCAGCAACGGTCAGACATGGATCACAAGCAGAATCCGCTGGATATACGTCGCAGACCACCAGACCTGGACATGCAACCAGGCCTGGACGGTCAGTTCACGACAGGCTTGGAATCGACTCTCAGCTTTTCAAAGGTTGGGAGAACCAGATCCGATACAGGGTCAACCTGCAACTGTTGTTTCCCCTGGTCAAACTACAGGTGCATGCAGCAGCTGAGATCAGGTATCCTTCCTCATCACCACTTAGTGAGGAAATTTTGAAAGCTCGGTCACAAAAAGTTAAAATGCCAGGCCACATCAAATTTGATGGTACTGGGGACCCTGAAGACCATGTGGCTCTTTATGAGGGCACATGTACCTGGGTGATTCACAGATGCAACCTGGTGCAAGTATTTTCCTACCACCTTGACAGGAATTGCACAGGCCTGGTTTAGAAATATCCCTCCAGTAGTGTCCATAGCTTTGTTGACCTGGCGGATCAGTTCAGAAATCATTTTATAAGTGGTAGAAGGAAGAGAAAATCTTCAGTTGAGCTTATGTCTGTAAAACAGGGTAAAGATGAAAGTCTGCGTGATTATCTTACCAGGTTCAATAAGGAGGCCATAATGTCTCCAGATCAAAACCTGATGTGGTAATCATGGCTTTGCAGTATGGTCTCAGACCAGGCCCGTCAGGGACCCACCTCACCAAAGTCAAAGGTGGATACCCTGGCCAGCAATGCGAATCTCAGATGAGTATATCACCTTGGAGAGATTCAACAAGACCACGCACCAGGTGGAACTGCAGCTCCGAAAAAGGAGAAAAATCACCAGCTACTGCCCAAAAATCCAGAAAGGAAAAGAGGGAGGAAAAGAAAAAGGAGAAAGCATCAGCACCACTTCCACCTATTTTCGAAAGTTTTACCCCCCTCAACACAGCACGCAGTAATATATGACAACTCACAAGGAGAGGATAAATGGATCAAACCTCCAAGAAGTCAAGGCTGGAAAAGACCCTAATAAGTACTGTGATTTCCATGAGTTCCTGGTCATTCCACTGAAGATTGTGTTCAGCTGAAGAACAACATTGAAGACCTAATCAGAAAGGGATTCTTTGCTCAGTACAGAAATTTGCCAAGATCAAGAGGAGAAAGACCAGGCCAGAAGGAAGACAGAACAGAGCAACCAAGGAGATACCAGCCCAGGAGGCCAATCAATGAAATTTCTGTCATCTTTGGCCCACCAGCCTCCAAGAAGCATCTGAAAAATAAGGTCAGAACAGCTAGTTGTTCCAATTCTTATCGTCTGAATGTTTAGATAATCCTGAAATTAGCTTTGGACCTCAAGACTGTAGGGGCTGGTCCAGGCCCCATAATGATCCTGATATGTTCAGTCCAAGTATGCAATCACCTAGTCCATAAAGTCCTGATTGATGGGGGTAGCTCTGTAAATGTACTTTATTACCATGTTTATCAAAAATGGGGCTACAAGATAGTAATATGGAGCCCACATCAGGACCAATAACAGGATTTTGGAAACTCAATCCTCCCTAAGGTGAAATTAATTTGCCAGTCACCTTGGGGGATGAAGGTTAGGGAGAACTGTTATGGTCAGGTTCCAGGTGGTAGAAGCTTATTCACCCTATAACATTATTATGGAAAGAACATTCATGGGTGCCTTCGAAGGTTGTAGCATCTACATATCATCTATGCTTTAAGTATGTATCAGACTGTGGCAAAGTTGCAGTGTTGAGAGGTTCTCAAATAGCAGCCAGGTCATGTCAACTGGCCTGGTGAAATCATCAAGGAAAGAAACTCAGACAAGCTTCGAAGGCAGTAGAGGAAATGGGGGCTGCATCCAGTCCACAGCCTTAAAAAAGAGGGTGATCCAGGTCACAGGACCAGAAACAACTCATTCTCAAAATCAGCACAGTTTCTACTGGACCAAGATTGAATTAGACAGGGTGGCCCTGCCACAACCAGTCGAAAGCACAGAAATCAGTTCCCCTGGTAGATGAAACTGATAGAATGGTCCAGATTGGTTCAGACTTGGGCTCAGGAAAGATGTGATTTAATCAGCCTGCTCAGGGCTCATGAAGATGTGTGTTGCTTATTCAGCAGATGAAATGCCTGGGATTGATCCTGAGGAATATCACACCATCTCTCTCTTGATCCAGCTAGGAAGCCTGAAAGCAGAAGAGAGGACACTTTTCCATGGAGAAGAATCAAGCCATTGAGGCAGAGGTCAATAAATTGTTAGATGCAGGTTGTGGAATTGTGCCACTATCCAGAGTGGCTGGCAAATGTGGGTGATGGTCAAAAAACCAAATGCCCCCTGGAGAATGTGTGTGGAATTCACAGACTTAAACAAAAGCCTGCCCAAAAGACTGCTACCCTCTGCACGATAGATCAACTGGTAGATTCAACCAGTGGTCACGCCAGGCTCTCTTTCATGGATGCTTTTTCAGGATATCACCAGATACACATGTATCCACCAGACAAACAGAAGACAGCATTCATCACCAACTGTGGTGTTTATAACTACATCATGATGCCCTTTGGGCTCAAGAACGCTGGTGCCACCTACCAACGTATGATGGACCAGGTCTTTGAGAACTCAAAGAGGCAGGAATTTGGAGGTATATGTTGATGATGCCATTGTCAAGAGTGTCAATCCAGAAGATCATGCTGAAGACCTTGCAGAAACATTTGCGAATTAAGGAAATACCAAGTCAAACTTAACCCAAAGAAATGTGTCTTTGGTGTTAAGTCTGGTAAATTCTTTGGATTCATGGTCAGTCAAGAGGAATTGATGCTAATCCTGATAAAGTGAAGCAGCATTGACTTGCCAGAACCGAGGAGCATCAAAGATATACAGACTAACAGGCAGAATGGCAGCACTATCCAGATTCATAGCCAGGTCATCTGAGAAGTCCCAACCATTTTTCAAGTTCTAAAGGGTAACAAGGAGTTCAATTGGGGAACAGAGCAAAAGGAAGCCTTCAACCAGCTTAAAGATCACCTGACGAAGCTGCCTACCCTGGCTAGACCACAGCCAGGTGAGACCTTATTCCTGTATTTGCAGTTAGCCAAACAGCTGTGAGTGCAGTCTTATTAAAAGAACAGGATAAGGTACAACAACCTGTCTACTTTGTGAGTCATGCATTAACAGGCAGAAACCAGGTATCCCATGATTGAAAAGGCTGCCTATGCAGTAATTATAGCAGCTAGGAGATTGAGGCCATACTTGAGCTCATCCCATTGTAGTTCTAACTGATCTTCCCCTGGAGAAATCTCTTGAAAAGTTGGAAAAGTCTGGTAGATTGACCAATTGGCACTTGAGCTGACTGGTTTTGGAATCAGTTTTCAGCCCAGGACAGCTATAAAAGCACAAGCATTGGCTGATTTCTTAGCAGAATGTTCATATTATGAAGAAGACTCTGTACAGGTGAGCCCTGGTGGTTTACTCTGATGGTTCATCAACTGATGGAGCATCTGGGCTGGTGTCGTATTGCTTTCACCAGAGAAGGATGTCATTGAGTATGGCACTAAAGTTCAAGTTTCAAGCCACAAATAATGAAGCAGAATATGAGGCTGCCATAGCAGGCTTGCAACTCTGTCTGTCTATTGATGTGCAACTAGGTATGTCTCATGACTGATTCCCAACTAGTTTGCAACCAGTACAGGGGGAGTATGATGGTCAGAGAGCCTATCTGCAGGCCTATTGCACCAAGATGAAAGAGTTGGCTTCGAAGCTTCAATCATTTGAGATCCGTCTAGTCCCAAGAGAGGAAAATATCCTGGCAGATGCATTGGGCTAGGTTGGCAACTACCACCTTCCAAAATCTGACCAGGTCTGTTTTATTGAAGTGCTTCCCAAAGGAGTACAGAGTGTGAATCTATGTACGTCTTTCAAGTGGGACCTCCACCACCATGGATGGCAGAATTATAGCATACAAACAAAATGGAGTGCTACCTGTGGATAAAGCACATTGCCAGGAAGGTCAAGTTGGCTGCTCAAAGGTACACCATGATCCAGGGTGAGATGTACAGGAGATCACACACCTCACAACCTCTTCTTAAATGTGTCGATACTGATGAAGGGGGCTACATCCTCAGAGAATTCATGAAGGCATTGTGGGCATCATGTGGGAGCCAGAGCCCTGGTTCACTAAGCGTCTTCGTTTGGCTATTACTGGCAACCATGATGCAGATTTGTCAAGATAGTGACCGAGTGTGATAAGTGTCAAAGGTTTTCTCCATCCATCAACCAGCCAGCAAATGACCTGCATCCCATCCTTAATCCAATACCATTTGCACAATGGGGAGTTGACATCCTGGGGCCTTTTCCCAGAGCCAAGGTGAAAAAGGTGGTTGATTCGTGGCTGCTTGTTATTTTAGCAAGTGGATTGAGCTGAGGCTATCCCAACATCTCGAAAAAGGATGTTTAGAAAATTTTTTTGGCAGAATGCTCAACCAGATATGGTCATATTTTATACCAGTGTGCCTGGTGTTTGATCATGGCAGGCAGTTGATAATGATCGTTTGAAGGCTTGGTTAGCCCAGTTCAAGATCAAAGTAGCATTTTCAGCAGTCTGTCACCCACAATCAAATGGGTTGGCAGAGGCAGCAAACAAGCAGATCCTGAATGGTCTAAAGAAGAAGCTAGATGCACAGAAAGGCCTATGGCTCCAGGAATTGCCAGGTGTACTAGTCACTGAGAACCACAGTTAAGATCACACTGGTCATTCACCTAACCCTGGTATATGGAACAGAGCTCTAATTCCTATTGAAGTCGGCTCCACCATCTCTCAGACTCTCACAGTATGCCAGCCTCAAACGAGCAAGTCTTGTCAGAATGCCTCGACTTGGTGGAAGAGATGGGGATGATGCAGCAACACGACATGCTGCCTATATGCAAAGGATAGCAAATATTACAACAGACGAGTCAGAGGCAACGACCTCTAGCAGTAGGAGATCTGGTCCTAAGAAAGTCAGCAGGCAGTTCAAAAGGCAGGGAATACATGGCAAGCTTTCTGCCACTTGGGAGGGACCTTATCAGATTCATTCCCAAAGCATGCCTGGAACTTATAGACTAATGGAGCTAGATGGCACTGAGTTGCCAAGTATATGGAATTCAGATCAGCTAAGAAGGTATTATGCTTAGACTCACAAATCTTGTAATACATAGGGACCATTTGTATTAAAAGTAGGTGAAACCATTGTAAAACAATGTACATATGTATAATATATAAGGATGCATTTTTTGCTCCCTGGTAGATAAATTGTCTAGCATGTATATTTTTATGTAATATTGTTTCTTTAGGATGTAAATATTTTCCCTCTCCGAGAAGAAACATTAAAAACCCTACTCTTTCTACAGAGATAGGTACCAGGCTGGTGAAGAGCCCCTGGTAAAAAATCCTACTCTTTCTACAGAGATAGGTACCGAGGCTGGTGAAGAGCCACCTGGTAAAAATCTACTCTTTCTACAGAGATAGGTACCAGGCTGGTGAAGAGCACCTGGTAAAATCCTACTCTTTCTACAGAGATAGGTACCAGGCAGGTGAAGAGCCACCTGGTAAAAAACCCTGCTCTTTTTACAGAGTCAGGTACTAGATTGTGTGAAGAGCCATCTAGTTAAAACCCTAATCTTTATGAGATAAGGTATTAGCATGACTATGTCATCTAAGTTAAAACCCTGTTTTATTACAAATAGGTGCCAGGTAGGTTATGCCACCTGGTAATGCCCTGCCATGTGTCTAAAACAGGCAGGTACCATTAGATTATGTCTTTTGGTTTGGTTCACTGCAAAATATATAAAAGGAGCCATCCTCCAGGTAAATTTGCATAATATTTAATGGTTGCATAGCTAAGTAATTCCAAACAAGAACTTATATGGTTAAATTATACCTAAATATTTAATCATATAAGTCTTGGGGGACAAGTAGTACCCCTGGTAAGGATTAAACTAAAAATATGCATTTTTTGTTTTTTGCAACACTTTTTAACCATTAATAATTATGCAACTATTGCCTATAAATTTTTGCTTTTTTCTAGAAATTTTATGCACAACCAGATGACTTCTTTGAATTTATCTATCAATTTAAATTCATACAAGTCTAGGGGGGGGGACAACTAGTACCCCTGGTATTCATCACCTGGTCAAAAATTCCTATCTATGTGATAATAACACAAATACCAGGAATTTATGGAATTATGAATTCTATGGGCACTAAGTGAACATTAAAGCATGCACATATAAGTCATACCAAAAGCTATGGAAGCAGTACTGCCCTTAGGGGCAAATTGTTACAATAAAGCTGGTGGCTGCCTGGCTTAGGCTCCAAAAAGAGGGCCCTTACATGGGCCAGTAGCCAAGTTGTTCTCACAAATAGCAAGCATAAAATAAATTGTTCAAAGTTAACAAAGCCAAATGTTCAAAGCAAAATCAAATTGTTTTTGGTTTAAAGAGCTAAGAAGCAAAAGAGGAGCAGAGCATAGAGCATAATCAAGGAGCCAGATCAGGAGAGCTTCACTGGATGAAGCCTCCATTCACCAGGTAGCCACCGATTCCTATGCAGGAGCATTCAGCTGGGACTCCTCAGCTGCATCACTATCTTTTCAAGTTCACCTGCACTCTCTCCCTCCTGGTGAAGGGCTCCCTGGTCATCTCCAAGCTGGACAGCCAGTTCAGGTATGGTCCCCTCATTGGCACTCTGCTCTACCTCTTTGTCGCCAGCATCACCCACAACTGGACCTTCCTGGTTAGTGCTCTGTGCTGGTGGAAGACCTTCCTTTGGCAGAGCCTCGCAGGGCTGACAGTCATCTGCTCGGTCTCTGGTTCAATGGCAGGGTCATTAGCATCACCTGGGATACAATGCACCCTATGGGTTATTATTATATTCAGGTCAGGTGTATTAATTGAAATAAGACTTTTTATACCTGTTTCCAGTTGCACTTCCACATTACCCACTGCCTCTGTTTGGACTGTCATCTGATCCTCAGAGCTGGGGTTGAAGAAGTCAGCAAGTACTGGTGGTAACACTTCACCAGGGGGGCTAATCTCACCAATCCCAGCTTCCAGAGCTTCCTCAACCTTGGACCAGTCCAGTTAGGATCCACATGCCTAGCACACCTGAAGCTAACCAACCAGTATAGTAAAGTGGTTGGTGAGATCCTCCTGAATCTTTAGCTTCTCATTCCTCAGTGTGCTCAACTCCTCGTTTAAGTTCTTCACCAGCATGTCCATCCCCTTTAGGCTGGCTCTTTCTAAGGACAAGGAGTTTCTCCAGGTCTTCTATCTCTCTCTTAATTAACAATCAATCAAAATAAAAATAACCCAATTGATCAAATTGTTAATTAAGAACTTACTGGCTTAGAAGGTTCAAGGATGGAAGCCATCCTAATGGGTTCTTCAAGGAGCAATGGACCAGAATACATCTTGATTTAAGCTGTGATTCTGAGTTTATGCAAGAGATGGGATATGATGATCTGAATTGTGAAATGTTTTTTTTTAAAAGAAAAAAAAGGCAGTTTGAATGATTTGAGATGAAAATGTTTAGAATTGAGCTGAGGTATGACCGTATGAGGTGTTAGCATGTGGATTGTTTTTAGTCAGGAGTGAGGACCATTAAAAAAATGTATTCATGTGTAGTAGCTGTCAATATACTATGCACCACACTATTCCACATCGTACCCACTTTAGTGGAAGCAACTGTAAAACAGAAAAACATTAGAGTGAGAGTTTTAAATTTTAACAACTTCAACTATTTAGATCCCGGGGTTGGAGATGTTATAAACCATAAACTGATGTTGGGATTAGGTGGTCTTTCACGGGGTATATATGTCTTTATATAGGAAGTCTTTGCTGTATGAAATATAGACAACCTTATATCAACATAGACAACCTTAATTTTTACATAAACAACTTTTAATAACTAGTAGATAATCATTCTAAATTCATAGATAACCATTTCCAGTGTGAAAGATTAGGTAGGAGATCTGACGGTTGGGACCGACGTCAACTTTACTCACTTTTGCCTTTTCTTTTTATTTTAAGTTGTACTATTTAATAATATTTTAACCGTGTATGGGCAAAGCAATCCCAATAACAGTTTACGAGATATCGTTCCTCCCCGGGGTTGTGCCGGGCAATGGCATATCCAGAAATTTTAAATCGTGTGTTCGAAATTGGAAATAATCAACTAATTAACTAAAATTCAAATTACAATAAGTATTTTTAAAATTAAAAAATGTAATATAGGGTACATAGGTTTAAATACGGATAGCAACAACGAACATTGAAATAATTTGAAATCCAATGCATATACATTAATTAATAAATTAATACAAAATAAAGGAATTATAAAAACATTCTTTGAGTTTTGATACTTAGGCTATGTTTGGATAACAACGGATGAGTAAAAGGAAGGGGAGGGAGATAGGAGATGAAAGGGAAGGGAAGAGAAAGAGAGGAGAAAAGTGTTGTCCATTTCCCCTTCAAATATCTCCAAATTTGGAGGGATTAAGTTTCTTAAAAAGAGAGGGAAAATGGATCTCTCCCTCTCCGTCGTCTTCCCTGGCCCAAACCTTTTTTCAAACAAGATAAATTATCCCCCTCCCTTTCTCTTCCTTTCCTTTCCTTCCGTTTCTTGTTATCCAAATATAGGATTACAAATCCTGTCAATATGTCAACATTCTTCAATTGGAGGTTCCCTTGAACTAGGTATAAGGTAGTTATTGGATGAAAATCAAGTATTGTTATTTTTTTAAATTAATAAAAATAAATGAAATACCTAGAAATTTTAGAATTGCTCCATTTTGATTTTTAAGCCTATTTTTAAAACTTCGGTATTAGTTTAGATTAGATATATAACATTAGATTTATGTGTGGAGAAAATTACTTGTTGAGAGATCAATATATATATTATCATATTTTAATTAAGTTATCATTTCACCTTTTCATCTTTCGGAGTATAAATTTATTTTTAACTTTATTTTAGTGCAATCTGGGTTGAGATCCTCTAGATTTGCATTTTTGTAGAGTTGTAGAGTTGTGAGTTATTTAATTTTTTTAATATTTATATTCTACTTTTAGTTTTTTTTAAGGTAAATTTATGATACACAAACACCAAACATTGATTTTTATTGAAAGGTGAGGATTTGTTGAAACACAAACTTTTAAAAGAGGCGGGCCTCATATTAACATTTCGTGAGGCCTTGTACTTTTGGGCGGCCCAATTATGGAAATTACGGAGTCCATTAAGTTCAGCAAAACGCCGTTTTACGACTTTCCTTTTATTCGGCCCATTTAACTTAACCGTTATTTCCATTTGTTTTTGAATTTCGTGCGTTTTATTTCCTCTCACTCATTACTTCCTTATGTTGTCAGTTTCAGGTGTTTTGCTTGTCAGTTGTAGTTGGAATTTTTCAGTTTTTTCTTTCTCTTTCACTTTAGCAAAACTTTCATTCTCTTTGTTGAATTCAATTTTGTTGTTGTTTTCTGTTTGATTTTTGTTTCTCTTTCATCGATTTCCTGGGGTTACTTCAATTCGAGTTTTTTTGGTGATTTTTCGTCTATCAAATGCCAAAAATCAAATTGTAAACGTGGTGGGGCAAAGGAGCAACAAAGGTTTTAGATTCTAGTTCTAAGGTTTGTTTCCATTAATTTTGTATTTACTGTTTTTGTTCAATTTTTTGTTCAATTTTGTTTTAATCGTTTTTAAATTTTGTTATTGTTAATTGCATGTTGTTCTTTGATGTTCTTGTGTTGTATTTAGTGTTGTTTTGTTTGTTAATGCTTGTAATGTTATTTGTTTGTTTGAATTCATAATTATAATTACTTTTCTGTATTTATAGGTTAGGTTTTGCTTGTTTGTGTTACTTTTTGTTTATGATTTTGTTTGGTGTTGTGTTATGTTTTATCTACTTTTTTTCTTTAGATATACTTATATTTGTTTTTTTGTCTTGTTGAGTGTTATTTTTCTGGTTGTCACAAAGATAGATCTTAGAGGAATTTGTTTTTGTGTTTAAATAGTTACTTATTATGTATTTTTGGTTACTTTTTAGTTGTTAGTTGTTAGTTGTTAGTGATATTTAGTTCTTAGTTTTGTATGATAGTGTTATTTTTCTAGAGATTTGTATGTACTTTTTGTTTAGTCGAAAGATCAGTAGTGGTGTTTTTTTAATTTAAATAGTTACTTATTGATTTTTTGTGGTTACTTAGTTTTCTTATTTCAGTTTGTAAATTGATACTTAGTTGTTATCTTTGTATGATACTTTACTTTGTGGAATTTGTATGTACTTTTTTGTTGATTTGTTAGGAAAATATCAGTAGAGGAATTTTTTTGTTTTTAATAATTACTTATTATGTATTTTTATGGTACTTTTGTTAGCTTTTTCAATTGTTAAATGATACTTAGTTGTTACTTTTTATGATAGTTGTTACTTTTTAGAATTTTCAGTACTTTGTATGTAGTTACTTGTTAGTTTTATAAGTACTTAGTTGTTAGTTTGTATCATTTGTTTAATTGTATTTTTTTATTTTTTTTTGTCTTTGCTTTGATTCTCTTGTTATGATTTGCTATTATTTGTTAGTTAATGTTGATTTTGTATTATTTTTGTGCTGTTTGTGGGTACTTTTTGTATAGTGGGTTGTTTTTTGAAGTTTTTTATTTATAGTTTTTATGTTTGAGTTTGTTAGGTAAACCAAGGATGTGATGTTAGTTCTCAATCATTGGTTGAACTGGTAGTGAGAAAGTTGATGTTGGTGTTGGTGCTTCTCAAAAATCTGATGAAAATTCTAAAAGGACTGTTGATGATAATGTGGTTGTGACACAATGAGAGGATGTTCCTTCTAAGTCTTCTGAAGCTTTAAATAAGAAGCAAGAAGGTATTGTTGTTCTGTTGTTATGAGTTCTACTTATTTGTTAGTTTTCTTGATTTTGTATGTACTTTTGTTACTATTTCTGGTTACTTTTTGTATAGTGGGTTGTTTATGTATGTTTTTTAATTCTTTGTTTTTTTTTATGTTTGAGTTATGTAGGTAATCAGTTGATGTTGATGTTAGTTCTCAGAAGTTGTGATACTGGCGGTCAGAATGTTGATGTTGGTGTTGGTGCTTCTAAGGATTCTGATAAGAGTGATAAAAGGATTGTTGATGTTAGTTGTGAGAAAAATGTTGATGATGTTCCTTCTAATCTTCTGAAGTGTTGAAAAAGAAGCGAAAACTTATTGTTGATGATGACGATGTTCAAGAAATCTTTGTTGATGATCTATTCTTCCACTTGCTTCTAGTTCTCTTATTGATGATTTTCATGAGGATAAGTAAGAAGAGGGTTAGTAAATCAAGATTCGAACGTATTCGATTAAGACATGCTTATAAAAATATATATTATGATGTTGATGATAAGAAGAGGATGATGCTAAGAGGACAAATCTGATGTTCCTTTGAGTAGAAAAAGTTCAACCAAGCAACAGTTGTACAGTAGCTAAGAGTGATAAGTCTCAAAAGAGTGTAGATAAAGATGTTGTGAATCTTGATGAATATTGATGTTGATCTTGAGCAAGCGTTTCAAAGGGCTTTGGTTGTGTACTCTCAAGAGATATTTCTAAGGAGTTGTTAGTTCTCAGAGTGATGCCCTTGTTGGTGATGCATGAAGGATAGCAAAAAGACAGAAGCGTGTTATGCGTTCTTCGAAGATGAAACTGTTAACACAATCATCTTCACAGTCTTCTGCAATGTGAGTGTTGGTTTGTATTTTTTAAATTTTTGTATAGTACATTTTTCTATTAATTTTTTGAAGAAGATTAGTGTTATCATTGTTATTAATTGACTTTACTTTTTTTTGTCTTTTATGTTTTACTGTTTAGCTGTTTTAGTGTTACTTTTCTATTTATTGGTTACTTCAGTTTTCTCTTTAGGGTTACTTTTTACCTGATTTAGTGTTACTTTTTATATTTAGTTGTTTTTTTGGTTTTTAATTTTTATGTTGTTCAGTATATTTATTTATTGTTAATATTATTTTATATGTTTTGGTTATGTTTAGCTTTTAATTCTACATTTCCAATTTGGTTACTTTTTCTCTGATTTAGTGTTACCTTTTCAATTTTGTTGAAATTCTTTCCTTTCCTTTTGTTTTGTTATTTTCATATTTTTTTGTTACTATTTGTTTTTTCCAATTTTTTTTGTATGATTTATTTTTTCTTTAACATTTTACAATTTGGTTTTACCTTTTCAAAGATTTACTGTTACTTTTTAGTTATGTTGATGATTCTGATCAAATTTAGTTCAAGATGCTCTTTTCAGATGATGATGTCAAGGAAAGCTAAAGAGATGTGTATGGAAAAGAAATCTGAAGGAAGTTTAAATCTTGGTGTTGATGATTCGGAGCGTTATGTGAGTTTGTATTGCCGAATGATTTATTGACCGATGAAGAAATTTTTATGAGTGACAAGGATTAAGAGTTTTTTTCCTATTCTATGGTTTATTCTTAATATATTTTTCTATTTTTTTACTTTGTGTTTTATGTTTTGCTGTTTCTTATTGCTTTGTCTTTTTTTTTGTGTTTACTTTTTTCCCTAATTATAGTGTTAGCTTTTACCTAAGTTTAGTGTTATGTTTTTATCTAATTACTTGAAATGTTCTTTAGTTTTTTGTTTTTTGTGTTGTTAGTAATGTTTATTGTTTTAATTGTTTTTGTGTGTGATTAGTGTTACTTTTTCAATTTTGTTGTATTTTTCTTTTT
This sequence comes from Bassia scoparia, assembly GCA_008642245.1. Lineage (NCBI taxonomy): Eukaryota > Viridiplantae > Streptophyta > Magnoliopsida > Caryophyllales > Amaranthaceae > Bassia > Bassia scoparia. The sequence continues at coordinate 3,268 of SNQN01004884.1, read as the reverse complement.
TTATGTTTTGTTTTCAGTTTTTGTTTGCCTTTTCTCTGATTTAGTGTCTTTTCATTTTGTTTCATTATTTTTTTTTCTTATGTTTTTGTGTACTTTTCTCTGATTTATTGTTTGTTTTTTACTTTTTTTTGTTTCGATTCTTTTGATTTGTCATTTTTCAATTTTGGGTTTACTTTTTGATTGATTTAAATGTTACTTTTTAAAATTTTATTTAATATTTCTTTCTGTTTGTTTTGCTTTTGTTATATCATAAGTTTGTATATTTACATGTTTAGTATTTTTGATTTACATGTTTTTCTCTGTTGTGTAACTTTAACTTACTATAATTTAATTTGGTATAACTTTTTTTCAATTAACTGTTACTTTTTCTGTTTGTGTTTTTTTAAATTTGTTGATTTGTTTTGTTATTTCTATGTTTATGTATTGTTAATATTGTTGATTTTATGTTGTTCTTGTCTTTTGATTTGTACTTACTTATTTGGTCTCTTTTGATTACTCTTTTGCCTATAATAGGTTACTATTTGAATTTTTTATTTGCAGGATGTTGAGAACAATACCTTTATTTAAGAGGATATGAAGTTGTTTCCGTGTTGTTGGAGCGGAATGTGGTACTATGAAGACAGTCAAGTTCTTTGGCGAAGAAAGAAGATGAGAAAGTGACTATGTTGAAGTCACCTTCACTATCTCAAATTCAGTCCTCTTCCATCAAATGTTTCTTTTTGGAGTGAATTGATCAGCTTACAAAGAGGGTTGCAAAAATGAATGAGAAATTCCTTCCTTTGCTCTTTTTCGTGTCAACGATCCCCAAATTTCACACTCCTTGATGCTTCATTTGAAAATATATTTCAAGAGATGTCTTCACAAGATGCTGCCTATTTGGGATTGAGAAATGAAATTTTGAGAATGTTGAAGTTGCTGATTTATCTTATCCTCGTGGATGTGCATGATGATGTCAGTAATATGGAAGTTGATGTGACAACTTGAATAGTCAAGATGATGTTTTGAGCAGTCAGATTCCTACATATGGGGATCCTGTTGATGATAAGGTGGAGGATGCTTCTCAAGCTGATTTTTCTACAAATGTTCATGGTGTAGATGGTGTAGATGTGTTCTGACCGTTGTGGTGTTGCTGGTCTTGTGGCATTATCTGCTTCTGATTACTACTGGCAAATCAGTCTTCGATGTTAAGTTGGTTTGCACAACTGATCCTATTGATCAAGGATCCTCTGATGTTTGGTTTGATCTGAATCTCTTCCTACTCCTAATCAACTGAAGACAGTGTTGAAGTTGATGAAGAGAGAACGGAGACAGATTCGATGGGTTAAGTGATATGAGGGTCTGTAGTTAAGGTTGACTCTAAGTTTAAGGACAAACGGACTTCGCAAAATATCTACCAAAGTTGCTTCAGGTAGTGGTTTTTTGTGGATGAAAAATACAAGTCTCTTCTAACACTGCTCTGAGACGAAGTTTTCAGCTATGTGAATCATCCCTGAAGACGCCTTTTTTTGAGTCTTTATCATGTGTGATGTGGTTTGTGTTCAATTTTGTATGAAGCTTTATTAGTATCAAAATTCATGCGGAATAACCGTTTGCACATGAAGAAAATGAGAACATATCGTCTTCAAGTTGGCTGACTATTGCTTTGTGAATGATCCAGATTTCCGAGCACGTGAGTATTCTATTTTTTTTATGTGGTTACCTTTCTGAGTGATTTGAGTATCTTTTTGAGTTCTGTCTTTTGTAGTTCATTTTTTTGTGAAACTTTTCAATTATTATTTGCAGTTACCTTTTTTATGAAACATATGGTTTTTTTTTTCAATTTGGTTATTGTTTTTTATTTAAGTTTCTGTTTTTGTTTGTGTGCTTTTTAAATACTAAATTTGTAAGGTTAATTATGATTAGTAATCATTTATTTCAATAATATCATTATTTTTATAATCTTTAAGCTTGAAATGAAAAAGTAACCCTAACATGAAGAAATAGTAACTGATATTATGTAAATAGTAATTCTTTAACTTTATTATAAATATTAAGATTTGTAAGGTAATAATGAAATAGTAATCATTTATTTGACATTAGAATGTTTTTTTTATAAATTTTAGCAGGAGTGAAAGTATCTCTAAATAAAGAAAAGTATCTCATGTGTATGTAATGTAGTTTTTGCTTTCCCTTGTTTTTATGAAAAAAGAAGTTGTGTAAGGTAATTATGAAATAGTAATCATTTATTTGTAAGAATACCATTATTTTTTTTAATTTTAACTTGAAATGAAAAGTAACCCTAACATGAAGATATAGTAACTCATATTATTTAAATAGTAATTCCTTAACTTTGTTATAAATATAAAGATTTGTAAGGTTAATTATTAACAGTATTTGCTTCACTTGTATTTATTACAGTAAGTTGTGTAAGGTTAATTATGAAATAGTAAGTTATATTATGTAAGTGTTGTTGTTTTTTTTAAAAAAATTATGTAAGTTTTTTGTTTTTTTTTGTTGTTGTACTTTTAGTTGTTGAATGCTTACTTATTATGTTTTTTTTTTTTGTTCAGCGAAACATTTGGCTGAATTTGGTACATGTACACTTTTACTCGGGAAGATGCTTTTCATTACAACAAGGGGAATTGATAACAGTTTTATTGTTGTTACTGGCTATATGATTTTGTTGAATTTGCACGAGCATGATAATCAGATGTGAACATTTTCAATGCGTTTTCTTTTTTGGAAGCAGCTTATGGTATAATATTTTTGAATCTATTTGTTTTCTTTCTTTGTTGTTTCTGTTATTGTTTACTAATGTTTTATTTATATATTGTAGCACCTTTGCTCAAAGTAATACAAAGGAGAGAAGAAGGTGAAAATGTTATGAGCTGTATTCTGCATGGACATTGTGGATTCAAAACAAAAAAGACTAATTTGAAATTAGTGATTGTGAATTGGTATTAATTTAACTTACATTTACTCTTTTATGTTACTTTTTACCATTTTAGTGTTACATTTGTGTATTTAATTCAAAAGTTTATTTCTTTTTGTTTCTTTTGGTTGTTAGTAGTGTTTATTTATTTATAGTATGTTGTTTAACATGTTTTTGTCCATGATTTACCCTTTTTTTAGGTTTTTTCAATATGTTTTAAGTAATTATAATAAGCACTTTTGTGTTATTTACTTACTTTTAGTACAAAGCTACTAATTCATGTATTTGTGTTTTTTTAATTGAACATACTTATTTTCATATTAAGACTTACTTTTTGTTCAACGCTTATTTTATGTG
>SNQN01004883.1:0-23402 GCA_008642245.1 Bassia scoparia | reverse complement strand
TCGATTTCATGTGGAGTTGTTCAAAGAGAGTTGATTCTACTCATGGAGGCCAAATCCACCCTTGCTATTCATCATCCTCAACAATCATAATCAATCTTGAAAGTATAAGAAAGAGCATTGACTCATTTGTAAGTTTTTCTTTATTTATCATCGTATTTTATAATAATAATAATAATATTATTATTATATTATTATATTATTATTGGTTTTCTACGCATTTATCTTATCAAATTACATTTCTTGTTGCCTTAGCTTTATATATGGCATTACTTATATCTAACATCAATCATTGTTAACTATTATAGACACCATTTTGTTTGCACACATGAAATAGATGTAAGTGCATCTTCAAATGATATTTTTAAGTTGAATTTCAATTCCCCGTGTATGAACATGTTATCATTCAAATGGTACTAAAATATTTTTGAAAATAAGAGTTTATCTATATTTATGACAACTAATGTTGAAGTCATGCTCCACCTTAAAAAATTCTCTAAATGTTAAGCCATTCATTTTACCATATTTACCATCAATTCAATCTTACATCACTTTTATAAAAAGAAATTGGATTTTCTAAGTTATGTCCCTCAGTTTTCTCGATTTCAGCTGATCCACCTTTTCTAAAGCTATCACTTGTCTCCCCTATTTCCACAGTTAGCAAGCTTAACCTTTATTAATCTTTTACTTAACTGTGGTTGTGTTTGGTTAATTGTTGTTGCGAAAGTCTAAATAACCCGTCGACTCTTCAATACCTATCGTTCGATCAAAGCACGCCCCATCACTCTGTTCCACTCATGTAATAACTTCCATTACTTAGCTTAACCTTAAATCTGTGAAAATTAATCCTCTTTTTTCATAAGATACAATCTACTACAAGAGCGCAATACTTTCGAGATTACTGAAAAACAAAATGAATAAGAAGGAGGCCACAACCTAGATCAAACCCGCACGCCCCACTAGTTGCCTTCTCGCACTTTTAGCTAGGTCATAACAAACGCAATATCTTGTTTAACATATAATTAACCAGAATCCCTGCAACTTCTGGAAACCAGCCTCCACTCAAACTTACGCTATGAAAACTCTGTTTTATCGCACAATCACAACCGCCTCATCCGACGTAAATCCACACACGAAACTCACACCATGAGTTCATGAATCAAAAATCGCCGGCAGCCATTCACCGTATTGTTTCCTCGTGCCTTTTGCATGAATCTCAAATACCGAGAAGGCCATCTCCCTCCCAATAAAAAAAACACCTCACGAATCGCATCTCCAATAAGGGTCGAACACACTGCGAATTCTCCTAATCGCGCCATGCTTACCACAATGTCTTACAGTCTCGTAACGCGAAAGTACGAGAGTGCAAAGCAACCCCAATAGAATGCTGGCTCTTTGCGCCAAGAATAAGAATGACAACGAAATGATAAAAGAAAACAATACTATAGAGACAGAATATAAAGGAAGACTGACAGAGAAGCTGGAATCAAGAGAGTATGAGAAGAATCGTCTGGCAAGATAAGAGTCGGGCGAGAATGGTCTAAGTAGGATTAAGAATTTGATTAAGCTTGCTAAGATTAAGTGACTCTGAATTTATTTCCGTGATATGACATGTTCTAGTGGCAAATATGATGTGTCACCAGCAATTAAAGGAAAAAGAGTTAATTGATAGTAAGGTTAAAGTCTGACTTCTGGGATTGACTGAGAACGCGATGAGACCAATATAGGCTGCTGAGTGTTACACACAGTGTAAATTGCTTTACTGATTAAAAGTGTTGGAAGGCAGTCAGCTTTAGAAATGATGAAACTGAGGGACGACAACTTAGAAGAAATCCCTACAAGAGAAATATTAATATGTCAACGTCAGTAAAAGTGCATTTGTCGATTGTCATATTCATAAGAAATTTGTTCTGATACGGGGGTATAAAGAATCTTAAGTCTCAATTCAGTTTACTTACATAAATCTGATTTTGAATAATAAAACAAGAGTGAGTGTTATGAAATTTTGGGTTGGAAATTCTCAGTCAATTAGCACATAATTCAGTTTAGTTGATGAAATGTATTTAAGATTGTGAGTTTTTTTTCCCCAAAACTGCATACATGCTTTGAATTGGGGTTCTTTCGCTCTCGAGAACTAAAAACTTTTTTTGAATGGGATTGTTTTGCATGGTGTCACTTAAGTTTGGCGTAATTTGTATTCCGTCACTCTATTTTTTATTTTATTTTTATTTTTACCTTCTTTGACCATATATATTTTCTATTTACTTCCTTTATAATTCACTTTGCATAAAAAAAAATATAATCACTTTATTGTTCCATGCCTTTCACTTAAAATTTCAAGTAATGACTCATCACCTAATGATTAACAATGCTACGACATAATAATTTGAGAAATTCCTATTTAATCCCATGGTAGTATAAATTTTTTTATTTGTTGTTTTTAAAAATTCAATTCATTGCAAAATTGACTAGATTAACCACGAATATCCCTCATAGTTCATTGCATAGCTTTAATGGCAAACCTATATATTTCATTGCATTGCTAATTTGTGTAATTATTGTTGTGTTGGTGGGGGTGGAATTGAAATTAGCGAGTTATTTGTGCTTGGTTAAGTATTCAATGAATAATGAGAGAGATAAGGAGCTCAAGTGGTTAAGTTTTTCTCCCGATTTTAAAAGATTCTGTGATCGATTCTCACCCCACCTTGTGACTTTCTTAACACAAAAAAAAAAAGTATTCAATGAAATAATGTGGCCATGTGGGATGTGTTGGCCTAGGTTAAACGCATAGAGGTGATTTGGATTTATTTATTTATTTTTATTTTTTACTGGGAGGTGATTGGGATATTGGTGATTCATAATTTTGGGATGATAATCATGATATATGTAGTTAGTGTGAATGTGTGATAGGTAAGAAATAAAAATATTAATCTAACTCAAGTGACATTGGTAGACTGTAACCAATGAAAAGGTAAAACATGAAAAAAAAAAAAAGGGGGAACTCTTCTTCCCATAATTTTATGGGAAATATAATGACTTTAGAAATGAATAATTCATTAATTTAAGTAAATAAAGTAGGTAAAAAAGTTATTTTTTAGATTGTGTGAACATCTATTTAAAAAAGACACCCAAAAAGAAAACTGGAAACAAAAAAAACGGGGGGTAATATATGGGCAAGCATGTGCCCTTTCATACTAAAATAATATTTTAGTCAAGAAAAAATGCTAAGTGAAAATTTTAAAATTAACTGGTCCATTTCATTTATGAATAATGTTTGTGTTTAAAAAAAACTATTTATGTTTTATGGATTATATTTATGTATAAACTATAGATTTCTATTGTATATCTACGAATTAGGATGTCTATATTAGTTATAATTTACGAAAAAAGGCGGGATAAAAAAAAAAAATAAAAATAAAGTAAGAAATAAATGACATTTTTGACAAAACGTGAAAGTGGTGTGGCATTTCAGAAAACTTCAAAATAAGAGTGACATAATAATAGAGGATCACGTCAAACCTATGACAGGTTAGGAAATTCTCCAAGATTAATAAAATTAGTTCGACTCCATGGTGCTAACAATAGATTGTTGGCTGCTGAGTACTTCCTACTCCTAAGTCCATACATGCTACTCCCTCAGTAACCATTAACTGTAATGATTGACTTTTCTCTCTCTACTTTGTGTCATATCATTGCAGTTATTACGTTACGGAGAGTACATCTTTGTGTGTAGTGCCTTTGGGTCGCCCACCTCTTCTCATGTTACATTCTACTTGTGTTTGACATAGCGTGGTAATTTGGAATTTTATATAAGACGACATTAATGTCTTAAATGTGGTGAAGTAACTTTTGCACATCGCTTTTAACGCACTTCAGTACGAGAAGCTATCTATAGAGATTCAAAAGACAACAATTAAGTGCAGGAAATGCTTTAAGAAAAGGTACATAAACAGCAGTTCTTTCTTGTTAAGCATGCTAATGATATCTTTTGTGTTTTTAGAACAAATATATAATTATTTTGTTCACACAATTCTCTTAAAAATAATTATTTTCAAAGTCAGTACTTCTTTCTGTCATTGGATGTAAAGTAAATTATTTCATAGAGCATTACAATTTGCCAGACTTTTGCTTTTGCCTTTGCTCTGTATTGAAAAATTGCTATGATTAATTTACTATTACCGTCCAGGTATAATTCATCTAGTGATACAATAATCTTAGTACTCAATCCACTCATGCACATCAACATTAGTCGCTACAATGTCACTCTTTGCACAACGACAATCAGTGATTTGAAAAAAATACGATGAAAGTTAGAACAGGAACCGGAACAGTAAAGTTGTATCAGCAGGAGCCAACCAAAGACTTAATATTAAAATACTGACTGTAACAAGATAAATCAGATCTTACTTGGATACTTATGGAGATATTGTAACTTATCGTACTAGCGACTCTTTCTTTAAGGAAATATTCCGTGATTTCCCAAGTCACAAACACAACAGACCAAGCGTGTTGACTGGTAAATAGGGCTTGAAGCTGTTGGCTGTTTCTACTTGGACGGCGATACTGTACCAGATTGTTATTAGGCCTGAGACAAAAAGCGCAGGAGAGCTACATGTGGATTTTCTCTTAAGTTTTCAGGAGGCACTAGCTGAATTCTGTCTGATGAGGGTATGAACCTATCGAACAACGAACTCCAAAAACATATAGACAATTTTAACGAACTGTTTAGACACCTCTAATTGAATCTAACTCATACATGTCCAGCCTAGGCAGTCCTGCGTTTCGAGCAGCAAACTCATCGAAAAAGCAGGACAAACTGTTGTTTTGCAGTTTCATGCGAGTATTTGTGTTGTGGGCCAGTCAGATCATCCGCACTCCTAATAACCCAAGATCCTTCCCCACGCAATAAGCAGGCTAGTTTTACGATATCCTGTCATACCTTACAACGTGTACTCGCGAACGTGGTATGGAGAGAGAAAGAATCACCTCGCACTATCACTAAGACAACAATTAGGTCTTTCATTATCATTCTTTCATGGACATTACACCTATACGATTTCAGACTACTTGTGGACAACATGTACCAAAATAATTATTTACAGAGTTCTTGATCAAGAGCTGTATCAAGCCGCGTTCTCTATAACAACAATTTAGTGAGCTGACATGCCACATATTTACACTTTGGCTAATTCCGGGCTGAAATAATTCAGGGCTTTGAAAATTCCTTTGTTCTGATGCTTCGTCAAACTTTATGGTGTCTCCACCTGAGCGTCCATATCTGCTTGCGTGAATTAGTTTCCGACATATGAGATTTTAAGTCATCAAGGAACTTCTAGTCTCTTGGCATGGCTTCCGCATCGTATAAAAAACTTTTTTACACACAAAATTTCTGAAATCGTCTAGACATGTAAAAAGCTTTCTTCTACTGTGCTATGGTAAACTCCCACTAATACCGCTGCAATTATTACTTGTATGACGAGGCCAAAAAATTTTGTGTTCAATGACTTGCGAAGTTGAGGACGAAGAAAATATGAATAGCAAATTATTACTCGATGAAACATTTGTATCTTATCTCTTCTCTTTTTCTGTTATGTCTATGGGTTGCACATATAAAAACTAACACTTTTTCTGCAATGACGCAAGAAACTCGTTTAACAATAGTGATACTCTGTTCTCGGCATGATAATATTACACTCAGGCCACAGTTAAACACCTTCCAATATCTATTTCGCAACGTCCCTACTACTCGAACTCTCATCCATTATTAGCTTCCTTCGACATGCAGTTGCCCACTTACTTTAAGCCACTAACCACGAGCTTTTATTTTCGTCTGTTCTGTTCACTGTGTCCAACAGTAGTCAAAATTTACTCAGTGTATCGAGCTCTTTCCTACAAAAAATGCAAGAGGCTCAACTAACCACAGAAACTATTAGTTCGATCTACATTGGCCTTTTTATATATATGTCGAATAGATCAAATCAGCCCTCATCACTGGAAATGAATTAAACAGAAAGGTTATACCAGCCTATTTGCATCGCCAACTGAGCCTATCACACTGCGACGCAAATAGAATAAATAGCCTGGGTGATAATAAGGTATTTGCCAGTCAGGATGACCACGACGACAGCCATAGAAAGAAACTTACAGACAACTCTAAAATTGAGGTGAATCAGACTTGGCAGAAGTCAAGTAAACATTTGCATATGCACCATGAGTGAGGTTGACACGCATGTGGTCCGCCGACATCTCTATGCAGATACTACCGCCATCATTCATAGTAACACCTCATTCAAGTTGTCCAATACTAACAGAATCTTACATTGTAACATCTACGAGTCAAATCATGACAAGTTGCAGTCCTACCTATCCCAGCGTTCACCTCACTACATATTTAGCACAGCCAATCTATATATTATTCCTGGAATCATTCGCTGACAGTAACAACAAGATCTGTTCTGATCAAAGAACATTGATTGTTCTGCATTAGGATTGCCATTTGCCTGTATATAAAATCAGAACTTTCATAATCTTTAGCTTTCGTTTCGTATAAATCTAGAGACAATTAGATACGAATGTGTAATTGATAATTGCTTACTCTATCCTCTAATCAAATTCTTACTAATACTTATCCTACCAGGATTTATCGGATCCTGATTTTTTGTGTTCCGCATACCGAAATAGTCGGGATATGTAAAGAACCCAACAAGTAATCGCTTGAAAAAAAAAAATAAAATTAAATCGAGTATCCAATTGGATAGCCAAAAACGAAGTGAATTTTTATGCGCGCACAGATATTGGCGACACATATTCCGATGAGGGAAATATAGCGTTGGTACATAATCAGTATCTACGGATGACTTAGGAAACTAAAGAGAGACACCAATTTATCTTACCTTTAATTGCTTATAATGTGAATTGCCACCTTTATTGTTCATTGAGCGCTGCGAAATTGAGCTCTCGAATCACTCATCCCTTCTTTTCATCCTTCTCATCATAGTTTCTCTGACATATGAGGTTCTGGTCTGTATGCTATCTGCAGAAGGTTGATCATTCTTACGATATCTTGCTGGCTGCCCAAATGGTTTACCGTTATTGTGAATTCATTTATTGAATATGGAGAGGAAGATTGTAATAATTTTTATATTGTAGTTTATAACTATACCTAGGAGGCAGATCCTGCTCCAAATAAGTAAAATCATTAGCATACGTCATCAAATAGGGACACAACAGGCTACAACATATGCCAGTCCCATTTTCAAAATTTCTTCCTGCAAATAATGTAGCACTCAACATCATCTAAAAGGCCTAATAATAATCATATTAAGATATTCATTAGTAAAATTTTTGCTATTTGCTAACGCCCCACTTCGTTTAATTACAAAAGTCTAATGGGTGATTATTCGTGTATTTAATATTGAAGTTGTGCTAAGAAAGAGACACAAACCCCCATACTAAACAAAATTCAGGTAACATACAACCTGATGTGCAACAACACCGGGCATTGAGAGCGAGGAAAAAACTAGAAAGAAATGCAGCAACATTGAGAAATGTACGGCAGAGCAGAGATTATGCCAAGACCACCAAATGGAACGCATACTGACTCAAGAATGGTCCTTCTCTTCCCAAGAAGTCTTCTAACGACCTTTTCCTCCAGTAAAAAGCATGTATGGCTCTTCCAAAGAGCAAGGAACTGTTATTGAAGGTACATTCTACTAACAACACGAGTAGGCTGATCACCAAACAACCTGGCACCCTTGATAGCCTGAAAACAACGGTGCGGGTATGAGATAACTCAGTGTTTAAACCTAATTTCTGCATCATAAGCATGTAATACTGTTTTAAAAAACGGGAATTTTCATTATTATCTCAGCTCCTCAGTGGGTGTTTTATAAGAGCTCACATGGTAGGAGAGTATGAGTGAAGCAAAAATCAGTGAATCCAGTACACCGATGCAGCTTCCCTGATTGTTGCCAAACAGGCCATCCTTACAACAGACGTGAAGTAAGCAAGCCATAATTTGAGCAGCAACAATACTGCAAGTAATCATCTACACTAAAGTGGCCGAAGTTTAAGAATAGTTTCCAATAGTGACTTCAGCAATTAATCAACCCAATGATGACACAAAAATTTGTTGATGAGTGCCTGCAATGGTATAATCACATTCATCAAACAAGAAAAACTTAATGAGCCAAATATAATAAATTCGTCACACAAGTAGAACTAGTACAAACCATTAGAAAACCACATATAACTATCAAGTAAGCCTCAATAAATAAAGGTTCGATAGCTTTAACTGAATCGCCAAATAACGATTAGCCCATATAAGACAAGAGCAAACAACATGCTTGCTAAACAGTTCTATCCTTACAATGAAGCAATGTAGATTTGTCAGTGGACCATTCTCTCCAAACAGCTCAAATGTTAGCTATTTAATGGAAGAAAAAAGGCCGATCCAATCCCACCTAAAGTCCCAGCAACTCCACACAGGCCAAATGATAAGAGCGCTGCAAAGAACAGCAGCATTGGCAATCTTCAGAGTCATTACAAAGCTTCTTTGTTCTGGCAAATAAAGCCAAAAAAGAATAGCACTCTTATTATATTAGAGTAATACCATTGGAATAATAAAACATACAAAGTGTATATCATTTCTGAAAGAAGGGTTATGAAAGAGAAGTACACACACCTTACTCGCTATAGAAGTCCAAAAAAATGAGCAGGCCAAGATCCAATATCACGAAGATTCCGATTTACCAATTAACGCCTGCCACATGGACTGAACAAAGCTGCAATCGCAATAAGAAGATTAGGATAGCAGACTCTAATTTCAAGTGTTTCCTACACGAGTCAATCCATCTAATGTATCACCCTGACTATACTCTGTACCCTGTTAGTATATGAAATGTAAAGACCAGTAAGTCATACAAGCTAAATGGTTAAGCAGAATCACTAGCTTTGTTGATCGATGTTATACAAAAGAAAAAAACTAGGACAGTCGACAGTCGTTCATATTTTAAAATGCAAAACGGAATGTGACGTGTATAAGAATGGTGAGTCTAGTGACAGCAAACGTGTTCACGCTTACATGTTATTCGCAAGGATCTTCGTAAGTTCGGAGCTCTAGGTGGACAATAATAAAGCTTTAATGTTGCAGTTTATCTTAAAATGTTTGGATGAAGGTTTGTTACACTAAGCACCAACTGGTTATCGGGACGTAGAAGAATCTATTCAAGCAATACTGAGAGGCTACTAAACAAATCCCCCATTTATGAAACAAGCAGTAATTTTCAGCCACTATTTTGCTTGGAGGTGTATGTGAGTGGCACCTCACTTGCCTTTGGAACTAGAAACTATCATTGCAAACTGGTTTATAAGTTCATCTGGCAAGTGCTAAGTTGCAAATATGTAGAATATGAATTTAAGAAAAGATTTCGGTTATGTCAGTTCGAATCCTCTAATAAACGTTGTAGTGCTTATAGAAAAAAATCCCAATCAAAAAAAACTACAGAGTTCAATCAGATCAGTAAAATTTTCAAACAACTTTTCAAACCAACTTAACATAAACCTTTAGATGTTGGGACCACTATGATGGTAAAAGGCAACTCAAAAATTTAACCCGAAATAAGTCCAAATTCAAAGCAAACAGAACCATAATACAGAGTAATACTCTAATTAGAATTAAAAGGCAGGAAACATATTTTATGCTTTAAACTAGTAAAGAAAAAACATAAGATGAAACAAATTAAATTACATATTTTCTCATTAATCAAAGAAAAAGAAGCTAAAGCAAAGTAAAACAGATAAAGATATAATTAACCTTGATAATGCCCAAAATAAAGAGCAAAATGAAGAAGGGCAAAAATTGATGAAGCTGCCAAATTTCAATAAACCCTCCTGACCTTCTTGAATATTTCTCCAAACTTCAATGAAATTAACCTTCAAATTTTATGAACAACTTAAAATGTTTTTACACACCCATTAAATTGATTAACTTTAGATAAAAACTTAATTAAACAAACTATCTCTTAATTAAGGATGACTTGCATCTAAAACATTTGTGTATGAAAATCTTTTACTTTTATTTCTATTTGATTTGATTATTTTTCTCTTATGGTTATTTTTGTGATGGGTTAACTGGTTTAAGGTTTTGTTCATATTCATGGATGAAAGTGAAGTAGATTTGTGCGTTGAAGAACACTAGCATGATAAGAAGAGTTTCTCACCATATTGCACAAAAACCAAGCCAAGTGTGAGTTACTGTACATCACTATAAAGCCTTCATTTCTCTATACCATTCCAAGAGACAATTAAAAATTAACTGGGTCCATTTCATTTATGAATAATGTTTGTGTTTAAAAAAAACATATTTATGTTTTATGGATTATATTTATGTATAAACTATAGATTTCTATGTATAATCTACGAAATTAGGATGTCTATATTAGTTATAATCTACGAAAAAAGGCGGAAAAATTAAAAAAAATAAAATAATAACAATAGTAAGAAATAATGACATTTTTGACAAAACGTGAAAGTTGGTGGGCATTTCAGAAAACTTCAAAATAAGAGTGACATAATAATAGGAATCACGTCAAACCTATGGACAGGTTAGGAAATTCTCCAAGATTAAATAAAAATTAGTTCGACTCCCATGGATGCTAACAATAGATTGTTGGCTGCTGAGTACTCCCTACTCCTAAGTCCATAACATGCTACTCCCTCAGTAACACATTAACTGTAATGATTGAACATTTTTCCTCTCTACTTTGTGTCATATCATTGCAGTTATTACGTTACGGAGGAGTACATCTTTGTGTGGTAGTGCCTTTGGGTCGCCCACCTCTTCTCATGTTACATTCTACTTGTGTTTGACATAGCGTGGTAATTTGGAATTTTATAAACGAATATTCTAATGGCTTTTGACATGTTAAATGTGCAGAGTTGGAGCTCATCGCATGGATTTAGACGAAAAGACAACAAAATTGAAGAGGGAAATGCTTAAGAAAAGAAAAACAGCAGTTCTTTTTGTTTAAGTATGCTAATGATGATCTTGTTGTGTTTTTTTATACTTGTGTCAAACTTTTTATGGTGAAGTTGTCTTTCTGGTCATTGTGTAAGGATAAAATACAATTGCAGACTTTGTTTGCCTTTGCTGTTGATTGCTGTGTTGATCTTTACCTCCTATTTATCTTTGTGATCTTATTCTTTACATCATCCATTGCCTCTGTACTCTGCACAGCATAGGTGATGAAATCATGAAGTTCTGAACAGTAAGTGGTTCAGGCAGGCGATCCGAAGTTAAGTTCTGAACAGTAACTGTTCTTGGCTTAGGGAGGATWTGAATTATGTATGTGACTTTTAGYAATCTATTCCAGCCAAACACGGGGGTGTTTGGTAATTGGCTGGAAGCTGTTGGCTGTTTCTATTGGCTTGTTTGACTAGTTGTTTTCAGCTGAAAAGCAGGAGGCTACCATGTGGATTTTCTCTTAAGTTTTCAGGAGGCACTCTGAATTCTGGTCTGATGGTTGCCTTCGAATTGATCCAAAACATTTGATTTTAAACTGTTTAGACACTCTTTGAATCTCTGATTGTCCATAGGCAGGTCCTGCGTTTCGGATATCGAAAGCAGAATGTTGTTTTGCATATTCATGCAGAMTATTTGTGGTGGTTGCAGTGGTGTTGCACTCTAATAACCAGATCTTCCCAATAAGCAGGGCTAAGTTTTAAAATATCACTTTGCTTCACTGGTTGCAGTGGTATTGGAAAAAGATCACTTGCTTCACTGGTTTCATTCAGTGACATTAAACACCTTTCAGACTRTGTACAAATTACCAAAACTATATTTCCAAGTTCTCAGTATAAGCCGCGCCTAAACATTATCTGCCACATTACACTTGCTATTCCATGCATCACTTTGTTCTGATGCTTCGTCAAACTTCATGCTCCCTGATGCATATCTGCCTGCTGAATTATCCACAATGTAGTCCACCAAGGCGCCAGTCTTGGCAGCTTCCACGTATAAAACTTTAACAAGATTCTGAAATCGTCGTCTGAAAGTTGGCATTCTAGTCATGGACCCCACAATACCCTGCAATCTAGAGAGGCCAAAAAATTTGTGTTCAATGACTTGCAGAGTTGCAAAATGAAAGCAAAATCATTCATTACTTACTCCTTCGATATGGTGCACATATATATACCTTCGAATGACAGATTGTAGCTGTGCTCTTCTGATGTTATCCTCAGACGGAAAGCCAATATCATTCCAATCCTCTGGTCTCTCATTTTTGCTTTCCATGATTGCCTTCTGCAAACAGGCTTCTTCGTTTTCTTCCAACTTCAATTTTCTTATCTGCTCTTTCCGTAACAGCAAAGGCTCAACTAAACCAACAGAAACAATTGTCTCTTGGCCAATTTGTGATAGTCAAATCAGCCTCATCAGCTGGAAATAGATTAAACAGAAAGGGTTATAGCAATAGCGTGTAAATAGGCGCGAGAATGACACAACGCCAGGCATAGAAGAAACTACAGACAACTAAATGAGGTGAATCAGACTTGGCAGAGTCAAGTAAACATTGCATAATGCACCATGCAGGGAGTGCAGTGCCCAACTTCTTGCAGTCCCCATTCAAAACACATTCTCAATGTCTTTTACATTGATCAACCGTCATGCAACAGTTTCCTTCCGTTCACCTCACTATGTTTAAACAGCCAATCTAGTACCTGTAACATCATAAAAATATTTTGCAGAATCATGAGATTAAATGATTAATCTAGTTCTATAACGAAGAATGATTTGTACTCTCCTCTATTTACTAATCTTCCTAGGAAAAAATATGATTTGTCTCATAGAAGAATGTATGAAACCAATCCAAGCAAAATTAGTAAATCGATTCAAACTAAATAATCGGAGAAGAGATAAACGGGTGATAATGCACATGACACTATGAAAGGTTGTCATATCAAGTGAGTTACGGTGACTTTGAAACTAAAAGAGAGACACAATGTTATCTTACCTTTATTGGCTTATAATGTTGAATTGCYGCCTTTATTGTTCTTGAGCGCTGCGAAATGAGCTTCGAATCACTCATCCCTTCTTTTCCATCCTTCTCATCACTAGTTTCTCTGACATATGAGGTTCTGGTCTGTATGCTATCTGCAGAAGGGTTGACATTCTTACGATATCTTGGCCTGGCTGCCCAAATGGTTACCGTTATTGTGAATGTTCAATTGTATTGTAATATGGAGAYAAGATTGTAATAATTTTATAATTGTAGTTTATAAAATACCTAGGAAGGCAAGATCCTGGCTCCAAATAAAGTAAATCATTAGCATACTCATCAAATAGGGACACAACAGCTACAACATATGCCAGTCCCATTTTCAAAGATTTCTCCTGCAAATATTGTAGCACTCAACATCATCTAAAAGGCTAAATAATAATCATATTAAGATATCATTAGTAGAAAATTTGCTATTTGTAACGGCCCCAACTTACGTTAATTACAAAAGGTCTAATGGGGTGATATTGCYTGTATCTAATATGAAGTTTGTGCTAAGAAAGAGGACACAAACCCCCCATCTAGAACAAAATAAGGTGAACATACATACCTGATGTGCAACAACACCGGCATTGAGAGCGAGGAAAAAACTAGAAAGAAATGCAGCAACAATTGAGCAAATTACGGCAAGAGGCCAGAGGATAATGGCAAGACCACCAAATGGAACGCATACTGACTCAAGAAATGGTCCTTCTCTCCCAAGAAAGTCTTCTAAGAGCCTTTTCCATCCAGTAAAAAGCATGTATGGGCTCTTCCAAAGAGCAAGAACTGTTATTGAAGGTACATCTACTAACAACGCGAGTAGGCTGATCACCAAACAACCTGGCACCCTTGATAGCCTGAAAAACAAAGGTCGGGTTATGTAGAATAACTCAGCTGTTAAACCTAATTTCTGCAATCAATAAGCATGTAATACTGTAAAAACGAGAATTTGTCATTACTTAATTTCTACAGGCTCCTCAGTGGGTGTTTTAATAAGGAGCTCATCCATGTAGGAGAAGTATGAGTGGAAGCAAAAATCAGTGAAGTCACGTACCACCGTGCAGCTTCCCTGGATTGTTGGCCAACAGCCATCCTGATACAACAGACGTGAAAGTAAGCAAGCCATAAAGTTGAGCAACAATACTGCAAAGTAATCATCTACACTAAAGTGGCCGAAGTTTAAGAATAGTTTCCAATAGTGACTCAGCAAGTTACATCAACCCAATGATGACACAAAATTTAGTTGATGAGGTGCTTGGCAATGGTAAATCACCATTCATCAAACAAGAAAAGAACTTTCAATGACCAAATGATATAAATTGMMCACACAAGTAACTAGTACAAACCCATTAGAAAACCACAGTATCAACTATCAAGTAAGCCTCAATAAATAAAGTTRGARAGGTTAAAACATAAATCGGCCAAAATAACGAATTAGCATAAGACAGAGAGCAAACAAATGCTGCTAAACAGTTCTATGCCTTACAATGAAGCAATGGTAGAATTTGTCAGTGACATTCTCTCCAACAGCTTCAAATGTAGCTATTAATGGAGAAAAAAGGCCGAATCCAATCCCACCTACAAAGCTCCCAGCAACTCCAACAACAGGCCAAATGATAAGAGGCGCTGGCAAGAACAGCAGCATGGCAATCTTCAGAGTCATACCAAGCTTCTTTGTTCTGGRAATAAAGGCCAAAAAGAATAGCACACTCCTATTATATTAGAGTAATACCATTGGAGATAATAAAACATACAAAGGTGTATATKATGTTCTGAAAGAAGGGTATGAAGAGAASTAAACACACCTTACTACGCAGTAGCAAGTCCAGAAAAAATGAGCAGGCCAAAGTCCAATAATCACCGAAGAATTTCCGATACCAATTACGCCTGCCACAATTGGACTGATAATCAAAGCTGCAAATCGCAATACAGAAGATTAGATAYCAGTACTCTAATTTCAAGTGTTTTCCACACGAGTCATCCCATCTAATGTATCACCCTGACTATACCTCTGTAACCCTGTTAGTATYTGAAATGTAAAGGACCAGTAAGTCATTACAAGCTAAAAGTATAACAGAATCACTAGCTTTGTATCATGTTATACAAAAGAAAAAACTAGGACAGTCGACAGTCGTTCATATAAAATGCAAAAGCGGAATGTGACCGTGTATAAGAATGGTGAGTCTAGTGACAGCAAACTTTCACGCCTGTACATGTTATTCGCAAGGTCTTCGGAAGTTCGGAGCTCTAGGTGGCAATAATAAAGCTTTAATGGTTGACAGTATCTTAAAATGTTTGATGAAGGTTGTACACTAACACAACTTGGTTTATCGGACTAGAAAGAATCTGATTCAACAATAACTGAGAGGCTATCTAAACAAATCCCCCATCTTTTATGAAACAAGCAGTAGTTTTCAGCACACTATTTGCTTGGAGGTGTAATGTGAGTGGCACCTCACTTGCCTTTGGAACTAGAAACTCATCATTTGCAAAGCGGATTTTATAGTCTCATATGCACTGCTTAGTCTAAAATAACTGTAGAATCATGAATGTGTAAGAAAAAGAGATTTCGGTCGTATGTCTCAGGATTCAATTGTATAACGTTGTACGTGTTATTTTTAAAAAAAACATTCCAATCACAGAAACAACATGGGGTGTAAAGTACAGCAGATCTTCAATTGAGATTAATCGCTTGCAAAAATTGACACTGAAGCTTTTCAAATAACCACTATCACATAACTTTACTGTTGGACCACTTATAGATGGTAAGATGGTTCCAACGCACTTCAACAATATATCCAAAATAGAGTCAGCATTCAAACAAACAGAACAGTAATAAAAGAGTTAGCATCTCTAATTAGAATTTAAAAGGGCAGAAACTTCTTATCTTTAAACTAGTAAAAAAACATAGATGAAACAGAATTAAATTACATATTTTCAATCTAATTATAAAGAGAAAAGGGAAGCTAAAAGCAAAGTAAAACAGTTAAAGATATAATATAACCTGATAATGCCCAATAAGAGCAAAAGGAAGAAGGGGCAAAATTGATTGTGAAGCTCCAAATTTTGCAATAAAGCCTCCGACCTTCTTAATATTTCCTCCAAACTTCAATGAAATTAACCTTCAAATTTTTGAACAACTCTAAATTTTACACACCATTAATTGATTAAACTTTAGATAAAAACTAATTACAAACTTCTCTTTAATTAGGGAGGTTGACTTGCATCGCTAAAACATTTGTGTATGAAAATCTTTTACTTTTATTTCTATTTGATTTGATATATTTTTTCTCTATGGTTTATTTTTTGTGATGGGGTTAACTGGTAAGGTTTGTTCATAATTCCATATGAAAGTGAAGTAGATTTTGTGGGGGCGGTTGAAGAACACTAGCATGATAAGAAGGTGCCACATATCACAACCAACCAAGTTAGTACTGTACATGTTGCCTTCTTCTTCTCCATCCAGGGTATTGATCGAAATCCTTTCACGTTGTGTTGACGAAATTCGGTCAATAAGGTGAATATCGTAGACTTTTATTCAATGTTTCTTAAAACAAACGAGTGTAATTACTAATATAGCTAATCTTTAGTGATCTAATTGTTTATTTTTTATTAATAGACATTTTTCGTAGTATGAAGAGTGTGAATATAATTTATAGCGTACTCATCATAATTATTTTCATTTTAGTGTAAGACACCTTATTCGTAGTAATAAGGTAGGATAGAACGCACTTGAGCCGTGACTAGCTCATAGAGTTAGGACAATTATAAGAACACAATTGCAAGTCTTCCCAATACATGCTCGTTTATAATTTGTAAGGTTCTTCCAACTTCATCAATCAGAGAACACTCTTAATTTGAATCGAATATTCATTCACACCACTACCCCTAGTGGCTGTTTTCAACGGCCAAAAAAAATAAAATATATCATATCTTGTACAAGTAGAGTATCCGAAAATAGTTCACAGTGCCAGTGGAAAAAAAAAGGCAATTTGCTAAACATAGGATAAATATCTTCATGATCTTTAAATATATCATATCTTGTTACAAACAGAGCAATGAAAGAAAATGGCAATCCAGTTTAACCACTTCTACAACACTGGGAAGCAAAGTCAAAGTCAGGATTAATTACAGAAACAAGTTTAGAGTGAATTTTTTGTTTAAAAAAAAAAAAAATCTAAATCAGGACATCCTCAATCCCTTTTCATTACAACATAGACTGAAAAGCTCTAGATAATATGTAGGCTCATCGTGGAAAGATTTCGGCACCGGAAGCGAATATAATTATTCATTATCTTGACAGAAACTCCGGACAATAAGTAAAAAAAGAGGCACACAAACCAGAGAACCGGAAGAAAAAAAAGTCATCTTCATCAGCAGCTTGAATGATCAACTCTGATAATTCTTGGATAAGTCGGTGAGCAAGTGACATATATGCATCCATTTGATAACTTGCAGCACCATCTAATGGCAAATGGCAGTACAATATGCATAAATTTTCTAAGGAATCSATTCAGCATGTCTGCAATTTAAGAGAACTAAGCTCTCTACGTAAGATTTCATATGAAAACTACGTATAGGACCCTCGACATGMGTTTTAAATTCCTCCATTTGTCCGGTTTTTGGGTCGTACGAAATTAGCTTGCCAGTGATATTTTCGAGTATAACACATCCGTTACTTCTTAGGCTTCTGACCATCACATATGATTCAATCACAAACTGTTTGACCCATGTCGAAGGCACACCATAATCTTTCATAACCCACAAAGAAAGTTTCCCGGACCAATACCCATTTTGGAATACTGCAAGCGAGTCACACCATGCGGCGATGGTTAAATCACTAATGTTMGCCTTCAGCAAGGTTTCAGGAAGCGTCATGTGACTAAATGCCTCAGTCTTCACATCAAATCCCACAACTAACTTGTTATAAGCCAACCAATGAATGACGCCGTTTAGATAAGCTTGTCTGTTATCAAGCACAGGGACAGAGGCAGCGCCTTTTATTTCCCAACAATGTGTGCTAATTCGAAAAACTGCAACTGAGGCCTCAACTTGACAGGATTCAAAATCAGGATTCTTACGATATGCAATCCTAATAACCTTGTAATCGTTGTTAAAAGAGTCATAACCAAAACCAAGAATTGATCGGCCCAAGTCATTTAAGTCCACACTTAATTTGAGTTTGGGAACGGCGATAAACCTCCTAATAACAGGATTCCATATTACCACTTTATCCTTTACTTCAACAGCATCATCTGATAAGCATATTAGACCATTTACACAACCCACCATCCTTAAAAAAGCATTACACAGACTCACAAATGGAGAATCAATRGTTAGAATCTCATCCAAATGCTCATTATCATAGCATAATTTATATGTGACCTTTTTGTTTGCCTGACTAACATTTCGCAAAAGGACACGGTGGTTTTTGGCTGTGTCATTGTGACTTACATGGGCCACAATGAACCTAGAACTCGTTATAACGTGGTTCCAATACCTAGAAACACACCTGAATTTGAGCAAAGACTTGGCGGGTAACCTTCGTAGAATTTCCTCCATTAAATCTTCATGTAAAACCCCATTTGCCATTAAATCTTCAATTGCAGCTTCTATGGAGACGGCTGGAACAACATCATATTAGATAAGTGTAAGACACTAAAATGAGTAGAATCAAAATGACCGAATACAGCCGTACAGGAAGATATTATTCAAATACTTAATGCGGAGTTGTAGACTACCAACAAAGCATAATTTTCATATGGAATCTGTGCTAAACTGTTACAATCTCTTGATGACTCTTTTCTATGCTAAACAAAACAAGCYCTAGAGCAATACTTCAGATATCATAAATACCATTATCATAGTTTGCTACTTCAGAGGACAGTGGAAAAACAGTTTTTGGGACCAACTTGCATATGTTTTTTCATCTTAATAGGAGGAAAAAAAAAACGCATCCAATTATCATTAAAAGCTAAACAAAGGTCAATGGTTACAAATTACATCCTCGTATATGGACACCCTTCTGCCCATAATCTAGTAGAATTCTAATGTACAAATACCCGACACTTTGACAGTTTGACAAGGGTATTAGGACACTTGACACTTTTTTTGGGCTAAAATCATGGAAATTTTCATAATCTGACCGAGTTGGACACTTAGACACATACCCATGTCCGTAACTAGTATCCGAGCCTGAGTAACATAGCTAAAATCAAGAACTTTCTAATTACACCTAACCATAGATTGTCTCACTATTTATGGAGTATTGTTGACTTAAGGGGAAAGATAATACACTTTCACCAAAACAAATGTCCTCAGATTGCATTAATGCATGATTTCCACCTTGAACACGAGTACAGCTTTGCTCCCAAACTTTCCACGCTTTCCTTTTACTTCTATAACAGCAGATCATATGACAACGCACCATATAGGAGTATGACTCGAACCAATATAACAAATTCTCTTAGCACAATACATTGCAATGCTATACAAAACACACCATTTTTTTTAATAATCTTAGTGGAAGAGAATGAGATATCAATACACCTTGTTTTATTTCTTTTTCTTTTAACTATAACAACTTATGACCCATCAAATAAATGCGAAACTGCTTCATGCAGATTTTTTTTTTATATCACTACACGATGTCAAGTATAAAAAAGGAGGTAGGGAACCGAGTATCATTTTTTACCAACGTAAATGTTAAAAACTTAATTAAATTCTCCAAGAAAGCCGATACTCCTAGCTTGTTAGAATTAGAGGGGGATCAATTTTGTTGCAACCGTTATCTTATTTTAAAAGCAAATGTTTAATTTTTAAAGCATGACCACTCATCCTTCCCAATTAAAGAAGTGGAGAGCAATTAAAGTGATCATTGAGAGTTACAATGCTTTCCTATAAGACATAAGAAATTCATTTCTAATTGTCCTTATATTTATAAGAGCACAACACCATCCACTTACATCAAGACAAATGGCAGTCAGTTGAAACCATTAAATAAATCATTTACGACGAATGCCTAATTGTATCAATGAGCAAACTGAAAATCTTTGAAAGACAGTTTATGAACTTTAGAAATAATTTTCCTAAACACTCTCATATCTTTACTGTTCTAAAAGGTCAAAATTTCACTAAGCTCTCAGTCAAAGCATCTATTCTCAACTTAAATGGTCTAGGGCAGCCCAGGAGAAATCCAGTGGATTGACAAAAGATTTGTCCAATCCAATATGCATTGTTATGATAATAATATGAAATATTTTATATACCAATTAGCCATTTTACTTTTTTGTTTAACAAAAATTGCCAATCGAATTTCCAATATTTAGGTCAATCCACTAGAATGGACTAAGGAATTTCCACTTTGCTTCCCCTTATGCAATCCCCAACTATTTGAGCCGACATTTAATTGATCTCTTTCTGATTTATCTTATTTTTGTAGTTACATTAGACCTTTATTGGACTTTAGAAAGTAATCAGCTAAAGTGTTGATTAATAACTTCCTTGAATTAGGCAATTATCACCATTCATAAAAGAGAATGGTTGACATACATTGCAGCTTCGTCCAAAAGGGCACCGCATTACCTATGTTAGTGTTAAAATCACCCTTCTAAAACATCGTAATCCTTGTTTAAAGAAGGTCCAAAATCACAAAGTGAAATTGACACACCACCAAACCACAACTCAACAAAAAAAAAACATTTATAAACTCGATGGCAGTAAAAGTTATAATTCAATCCGCACTCACATTAAAATCAGTGCAATCATATATCCAATTCCAACTAAACCATGTCTTCCACAATCAAATAAAATTCAGTACATTCAAGCAGTAGTTGTTACTTAAGCAATTCTATTGATAACATGCATAATCAATGACTTGAACTTAGAATCAACATTTAATTTATGATACATATCGTCACCAATAAGATTAAGAAAGAGAAAAGACAATGAAGGTTAAGAAGAGTAAACCTGATTTGAAGAGAACAATTTGGAAGGCAGTTTTGAAGCGAGCAGAAGAAGGGAGAGAAGAATGTTGAAGGAGAAGTTGTTGATAGTTATTGAGGCTTTTAGCTTAGCCACTGAAGTATAGCTTATATATAACACAGCAAAATCGTTAGTAATGAACTGCAAAATATTCACGAACTAGAATCGGAACAAATTCTAGTCTGACATATCTTCTGTTACACAAAATTAAGAGCAAGTGTCTCTTGTGTTTTGTTTATTTAGGCGATATTCACCGCCTCCAACGCTTGATTCGGTATTTGGAAAACCTTAATCATTACGAAGGGACAGTTCTACATTTACGATACTGCTCACGTCTTCAATTTGTTGTTGATACGGTTAGGAGGTGATTATGTTCTAACACGATCTGGTCGAAGTTCCACAAAAAAAGGTAGAAAGATTTTGGCCTTTTGAATTTCAAAATGATACAACTTTTTTTAGAATTGAACGTACAAAGAAAAACACAATGGCCGCGCAAAATATGTATGTTGACGCGCACCGCCGACATATGACTATAATTGTTATGTATATAGCGACTCCGATCTGGTCCATAAAAGTGTATGAAATATATGCTTAACGGTATCAAACGATTAGGCATAACACAGTGGTAGTCTCGATCACCATTACACAGAAATTAATTGACTAATTCGTCAAATTGCCCTGTCAAGTGTCCCTTTGTTAAGTATGTAATAGCGTTGCTTATGTTGCGTTACCTAATTCCAACGAATATAGTTCAAATTGGACCCCCATTGTTGGTAACCCAGTCACGACAAGATTGAGGATGGCATATTTACCTACCTAGTTAAATAAGTTAATGACTCTAGATGACTGATCTGGACTAGTATAGACACTACTACTTTTGGGACTATGTTGTGGTTGGTTGTTTGACTTCTTGTCGACATGCTACATTGTATTTCATGGGAGGCGACATAAAAGGCCAGTTTTAACGCTCACTCTAATTAGAGTTTTAACCCCTTAGAGAGAAAAATAGACGTTAGAACTACTCCGTTATAAGTATATTTGCGCCTCTAAATGGTGCTCACCCTAGATTTATGCAATTTCAATAGTAAACTGAGAGTTTAAATCTCACATTACAACATGAATTGTTAATGCAATACCACTGGGGTATCATCAAGCCAAAATCACCTCAATCACCCTCTAAAACGTTGAGAACGGCCTGCCCAGAACAACCACCCTCAGATATGACCACCCATGCACAGACCCTCCCCTCAAAACCATGCCCTAGTGCAACCACCTACCACTGTTTCAACGCACGGTCCACACACGGGCTATTCCACAAATCGTTAACAGCACTCAAGGATACCTCCCCACCCAGCTCACAACACTCAATCCGTGCCATACCCTAGCACCACCCACTGACTAGGGAGACGTTATGAGGGTGGCCAGTGATGATTTCCGTTGAGTTTCACACATATCACCTAACTCATGCTATATGTGGGATGTTTTAACTCTCATGTCTACGGACAAAGATTTTGGCAAAAAATTCGTGAGTACCCTTGGGAATGTGCCTTTTTAAAAATTTGTCGAGACACACAACTTTAAACGTTTATATCTCGGATATATGTAAGAAAAAAAAATTAACATATTTAAAAAGTTCTGGTTGAAACGAAGCAAACAAGTCCCGGACGTGATTAATGTTTTAATATGTATAATACGGATAAAATAAGGCCAATTTGACAAATTAAACAGTACCCCAATAGCAAATGTACCATTTAAGAAGTGAATTTGATAAAGTAAGTAGTTATCAATGGATTAACATTTAAAATTTTAACACATGCATAACTAGCAAAATGTACATTACACAACCGATCGAAATGTAAAAAGTTGCTCATTTAATAACTTAAACTAGCCTTTGGCTCCTGCGTATACACTACTTTGAGATTTAATATGTCCCTCTTATTTACACCACATAAGTTTTGGATATTCAGTTTATTATTAATACTCATAAATGAAGTAATAATATTCTCAAAAAATTTCTAAGATAACTTCAATATGTAGAAAATCTATTCAAGAGTAAGGGACATGTTTAATTTATGCTTATTGAGAGCATCGTTAATATTCAAAATCCTTATAATGTTCTGATTAAATTTTTATGTGGTTCAACATGGTGGACACACTATCATGACAACAGCCCATCCCCCCCTCAATGAATCCAGTACATGCTCAAAGAATAAATATACAGTTGTCTTGTTAACGTTTTGACTTTTAATGTGTATCCACATACCAAATTCTTGATCGAAGGCTAGGAGTTCTGGTGATCAAACACAAGCGCTCAAAAAGTAGGAGATCTAGAGATGACTCGAAATGATATCAGCCCACCTAGAAGCGCGCCACCTAAGGAAGTAC
>SNQN01004882.1:0-12544 GCA_008642245.1 Bassia scoparia | reverse complement strand
GTTACTAACTTATCTTAGAGACTTACACTTCAAATATAATAACTTAGGGTTCATAAAAATTTCAATTTATTCTATATACCAAGAACTAACAAGTAACAACAATATTTTCATCACAACTTCACAAATCACAAGTACATACTCAATATTCATAAAAATCATGTCTTGAACAACAAATAATTTCATCACAACAACAAATAAATAGACTAYTACACTTTCATTATCAAGCAAAAAAACAAWCAACATAAACAATTTCACAGAAATATTATACCAATTTCACAAATAGTAAACATTGAGAATTAAATAACCTTATTGAGAATTAAATAATTATAAAAAAACAGTAAACATTGAGAATTTCACAAACAATGTGCTAATTTACATTATATACTTCAATTCACTTCAATAATTTCATAACAATTTCACACACAATAACATATTCAAATATTTAATTTAAAATAATTAAAATAAATAAATAAATAAATAAAATGAAAAAATAAGAATAACTGACTTCAATGGAAGGTTTTGCGGGAGTGGTGATCATGAGTGGGGAAGGAGCCTACGACGCCGACAGGTCGACGGCTGCAAGGAGGACTGCGAGGAGTCYTAGGGGGCTGCGAGGAGTCGCAGGGGCTGCGAGGAGACAAGGAGTCGCAGGAGTACAGACGGGGTGAGACGTCGGCGAGTGGGGCCGTGGGGGAAGGRTGTGATTTTTTAGGGTTTTGGTGAAGTGGAGTGGAGTTTTGTCGTTTGGGTRATAATGGAGTGGTGGAGTGGTAGGTGCGTATAGAGGATAAGAGGAGAGTTATTAATTTTTGAGGAAAAAAATATATATTTTTAATAATTATTTCGYTTTAAGGTCTGGACCTGAAAACCCCGGTTTTGGACCAGTCCAGACCGGAAGACCAGCTCCCCTAATTTCTTTGGACCTGGACCTGGACAGGAATCGGTGGTGCGGTCCAAAAAATCTGTTCGATATGGTTTCAGGTCTTGACCGAACCTTTGCTCACCCCCAATCCCACCTTTTGGTGGTCTGCTCAAAATAATCCAACTTTTGAGTTATTTCATAATAATCTCACCTTTATATATAATCTTATAAAAATAGACCTTAATACCTACAACTTCTGTAACCGGTTAAAATCACTTTTACTTTTTTTTTWAAAAAAAAAATCTTAACCCCAACCCAAACACGCACATACACCTGCCTTTTTTCTCTATTATCCAGGGCCCCAATGCTCCAATCTTTTAGCTACAAACATGGTAATTCCGCCAACAACTTCTACAACCCAAGCTTTTTGTCACCAACATCCGAGACCTATAGTTGTTGCCTACTCTGCTTCCTTCTTTCCCGTTGTCCTCGTCACAGCTCCATCCTCTCTGTCTTCTCACTCTTTCCTTTGTCACTCTGATATCACACTTTGTTCTTCTCGCTTCGTTAGTTTACGGCAACGTCGTTYTATCGTTGTGGATGTATATTTCTAAATTCTAATTCAACCGTTGTTTGGGTCGAAGTGGTGGGTTTCAAAGGGTGGTAATGAAAGATAAGAGGGGAGAATGATGGGTTTAGGACTCTAGCTAGATAAGGAGAGTGAAAATGAAAAGAGTATGGTGTGCATGAATGCAAGATGGTGGTGGTGAGTCTCTATTGTAGCGGTGGTTAGTTTTAGTGGGGCTGTGATAGTGGGGGTGGTGAGGGAATGGGTTAATTATTGGTTAAGTTGTATTATATATTAATATTAAGTTGATTAAGTAGGTCAAAATTCAATTAATCATGGTCAAACCGGTTAATATTTAGTTTTAACCTTTTTTTATAGGTTAATTTTTAATTGGTATTATTTTAAGAGATGGTATATAAAGGTGGGATTATTAAGCGAACCCTAATGTTGGGATTATGTTTCATTTATTCTTGTTTGTTTTACTGCAGAGGGTACTACAGTTTACAGATAGGGGACAAATCCTCCGACGAAGTTGCAATGTAGCTCCATAAGGCACTTCCCTTCTAGTTAGAATTTTATTATATGCTAAACTCGAACCAATGTAAGACTTGATGTAAAGTTGAGGCCCGTAACTATCAATCGAACTCTAAGTTGGTATGAGCTTGTGATATGTGGTTAAAGCTTTTCCTTTATTAACGCGTATAGTGTTATGTTCTATGTGAATGGCTTGGTATTCGATGTTAACAAAACCTTAATTGTCAGATTATCGGTTACATATATAAAAGAAAGTTTTGAGTCTGATCATGCGATTGAGATCTTGAGTAAAGATAGAAATATCTCCCTCTGAGTTCAATATGAATTGGTAATTCCTTTTAAACTGCCGAAACGCATTTTTAAATGTTGTAGGAATTTTGATATTACTCACCTTTGTTACAACTTTAATAAATCCACCTTCATACTTCGTTTGTTTATAAATCTTGGTCTCACTGTTAACAGAACTGTTAAGGGAATCTTAGAATTGTTGGGCCCACTCCACTCTTTTTCTTATATAACATTCCTTCTACTGCTTCACCATTGCTCTCACTCTGCTGTTCGAATAAGCAAATTCCAGAGTAATGTTGCTCAGATTCTTAGTTTTCAACAATTTGGGTTCCAGAAATACGTAATATGGGAAGTTCACTTTCTTACGCATTAATTCGAATGACATTTGGTTTTAAATTCAATGAATAAATTTAAGGGTTTTACATTGCAATGAAACTGTGATTTAGGGGTTTAAAATCAGTAATTTAGGGTTTAAACCGAAATTGAGTTAATTGTAATGTTTGTTTTTTGTGTTTGTGCAGATGGTGAAATGAGGGAAAAGTGTGGTTTGACCAATTGCAAGAGCTAGTCCTGGACGAGCAGGGAACCAGGGAGGAGATTCATGTTGCATTTTGAACCTAGGAGCCCTGAGCACAAAGTGCGCAATTTTTAAATGGTGGATCGAAATGAGAAAGCGAAAGTCACATCTAATGATGAACAGAAGAAGGCTTGAACTACGTGCGAACGCATGTAAAGAGAACCTATGTGTAGATGACAGCCAGGTGAAGTATGGGCTAGGGATTAAAGTTCAAAGCACAAAATGGCTGAATGCTTGGTAGCTCAAGGTTTGTTGTGTGTTTATGATTGGTTATAGGTGGTTGGGTCAGTGTTGATGTCGGGGGGTTTTGTAGGTTTTATTAATTAAGTGGGTTGTTACACTATGTTGGTGGTTAAGCAGTATGAGGATAGTTCTTGGAAGTTAGTAAGTTATAGCGTAGTGTTTATGACTATTTAGTTGTAGAAACTCATTTGATGAATTGTTTGTGATTGAATAATGTGGAATCAATGAGAGTTCGATTCTGTAAGAATATTGTGATGCGGAACGATAACTTTGCAATTAACATAAAGGTACACATACATGTCCGTCATTGAAACAATTGAATCTAAACAAAAGTATAGTAATAGAGCACAAATATTGTCTAATGATCTACAATAATGTCAAAGTTAAATTAAAACTGCTATAAGAACTCTAGAATTAGGACTAATAGATCTTAAACACATCAGTTCACAAATTTCAAAGAGGGCCTTTTTCTTTGTTGACTTGTTGGGTATTTGCTGTGAGAACGAAGCCTTCTCAGTGTTAAAGTAGTTGGGTCTTGGCCTTGGACTTGTAATCCTGATGGAGCTGTGTAGGCATGGGTTGTTAGCTTCCCAAAATCTGGATGCCCTTGTTCTTCTCTAAAGACAGCATAATAAAAATGTTAAGGTGGGATATTTAAACAAAAAAAACAAAAATGCAATTTTGGTTTTCAAAAACAAAAAATATGAATAAACCAATGACTTTCTTATGTTTCCTGCCTGTTCTAAGTCTTTATCTTGTCAAGCAGTTTGCACAGGGCTCGCTGGGTTTTTTGTGGAAGAACATAAGTTGCATTTTTGGTATGACCTTTGCACAGTTGCAACATTTGTGTTTTTGTACTTGTCAGCGCTCCTGCAGCCTCTCCTTTCTTGTCTCTCTTTAGTGAACTTGGGTTGAGTGGCTAGCCTAGCATGGTGGTATGAGAGGGCAAGACTCTTCTCCCATGGTTTGACGACTGGCAATTCGAGGGATTACCTCATAAGCACAAGTATGGTGGCTCGACTGGTAAAATGGTGACATAGATCAGTAAGGCCTGCCTTTCCAAATTGCTGCATAACATGGATGCATGGATCGTCCTGTCAATCTAAGGCATAGCAGGTACAAGTGCACTCAAGTAGGTTGACAACACATTGGCTTGATTTATGCTCAACCTCATAGATATCTCTCCTTGAAATCATCACAGTACAATTCCATATTTTAGGGTCATAGGCTTCAAATATGGTTTTGATGTAGGGAATCATTTTTCCAGTGTACTTTTGCACTCCCTCCCATTTCTCATGGTTTCTTGCCATCATGTATCTTCTGAGCCACTCCATTTACTATTCACATTTGTGCTCATGGTTTATTGTTCTAATTTGCCAAAACTCCTGATTTGGAAGCTTTCTAGCATGAAACTTAAACTCGCATTTCAACTTACCCTCTTTTGCACAGGTACAACCAACAATTCTGCATTTCTTTGGATCCCACAAACATTCACATTTGTTTTTACAGTACACAGTAATCCAATCATTATCACTATGTAGCGAGTAGTAGTCGTACCTGTTCTCAATAGCATGCCATTGCAAACACTTRTTCAAGTCACTTGAACAATAAAATTTCAGCCCAACAGTTAATTGAATACRTGCTTTGAAGTCAACTTCAGGTCTAAAAACTAGGCTGTTATCAACATCCTCATCACTATCAGCAATCTCCAAATCATCCTCACACCTCTCAAGCTCTTCTTGGACTTCTAAACCCGAACAATCAAGATCCTTGTCAAGTTGCTAGACCTGCTTTAATGCTCCAGATTCTTTGTCCTTCACTCCCAGAGCTCTTTCAGTATCTCTCAAAAGGTCAGATGGAGTTGGAAGTTGTTCTGAATTAAGGAAAAGCTCATCTTCCCAAGCCTTATTCAGAGCAAAATCCTCCCCCCTGCCTCTAATTCAATGTCACTGAGACTATCATCATCACTTGAACTTGAAACATCAAACTCCTCTGCCTCCAATTCAATCTTCTTCTTAACCTTTGAACCTACCACAACCTTCCCTTTGTCTTTACTAAAAGCCCCTTTCCTTGCAGTTTGCTTAACTCTAGGTGTAGACCTCTTGGAAACAAGTTGTGTTTTACTTGGAGGAGTGGTTTGATTTGAATTCACACAAGCTTGTACACTAGGAACATTAGGACTAAGAATGGAGGATGAAATTTGAGATGTTTGCTGCACATTTGAGCACTCCCTAAGCCAATCTGCCTTTGAAAGAATTATAGGGGCAGTAGGATCATTTGTTTTTTATGAAGGGTTAGGTTTAGCTCTCAATTGAGAATCTTGGACAGCTTTTTTCTCAAGTTTCACTTTAAATAAGGGGTGAATAGGGGTTGTTTAACTGTGTTGTGAATTAGGATTCTTTGACCTAAATTTTTGAGTTGGATTCAATGGTGTGGGACCAGATTTTTGTGGTGTACAGTACACCCCAATACCACCATGCTCATCCTCTGTTCAAAGTACTTCTAATGACTCTCGCCGAACTGCTACAGTTTCCCTTCAACAAAGATGTTTTTCAACTCTCTAACCAAAAGTGAAAGTCATTAAAGAAGTTCGCAGCCACCCATTCACTCTATATTCTTCCAAAGCAGCTTTCTCTAAGGAAATTTCACATTCACCTCACAGCAACACCACCTGGTCACTTCAAAATAGAATCCCCCCCTTGATAAAACAAACCTGCCCGTCCTTCCGTCACTATTTCTGACTTCAAGAACATTTCCCTACCAACATTTACTCATAGAAATTCAACCGTTTCCTATTGATTGTGCAGTAAATTAATAACGAAAAAAACAATTAACAAAACCAACTTTTTAGGCATAATGCTAGGATTCCAAATAAACAATTCGAAAACCTAATTATAGTGGGGAGCGGGGGGAGGCAATTGCAATATGAAATTTAATCAGCAAACACCACCAAACAATTGCGATTAAAAAACAATGAAAAAAGCAAGCAAAGGATGATTAAGTTAATAAAACCAATTACCTGTAATGCGCACAATTCCCTAGACAATTTCGAACAAAGACGTCTTATAGGTCTGTTTGGACTACATTCGACGAAGATCCTTTAAAACAATGGCCTACACGAGATGTTGCAACAACACAGAACCAGCAGTAAAAAGGTGGAAAAATATTTATAGAAGAAGAAGAAGACGAGTGAGGGTCCAAACGAGTAAGCAGTAACAGTGAGAGAGGATTAGAGCAGGAGTAAGTGGTCACGAGGAGTGAAGAGGAAACTCGAAGTGTGTGTGAGCGAATAGAGTGCAATTGAATTACAATACAAGTGGAGGCCCACAAACTAACATTTCCCCTTAACAGTTCTTGTTAACAGGTGGGAATTTAAAACAAATAAGAGTAAAAGGTGGGAATTTGAAAAAAAACAAAAGGTGGAGAATTATAATCAAAACATTGAGTAAAACAAAAGGTGGTATTCAATACAAAGAAATCCAAATGTTTATATCTAAAGTATAGTCATATGAAAAAGTTAAAAATTTATAATATATATTTAAAAGTACTTCGTCGAGTTCGAATCAAAAAGAGATCTTCACATGGCTATGTCTTTATTGTGTATATAAAAATAAAATGGTCAGATACACTAGATGATAGTGCAAAAAGAAATGGTAGGCCATGAATTTGGATCAGAGGGATATAAAGAAAGGATACCTTCTTATTCTGTAATTAAAATTAATTTTCATTGCCATATTAAACTCATTTTTTTTATTATACTGTTTTTTAGATATTTAATCTAATTATATGTTTTTTTTATAAATGATTTTTGACTTCATGTAATTTAAAAGATATATTACTTGACCTATAGGGCTTTAATTATTTAATCTTTTATTAGTGATTAAGAACTATGTATTTTATTATTGTTCTTTTTATGAAATCGTTTTTTAATTATGATATAATTTTAGAATATATTGGTACTGAGTTGTTTTTATTGTTAATCTTTTTTATAGATAATTAACATATGATATAATTGTACCTACGTATATAGTATTGTTTTTTTTGATTAATTAATATTTTCTTTTAATAATATGGGTGGAGAGAGAAATGTTAATTTAAAAGTAATTTTTATTAAGTGTTTGATGCATCAATGAGGGCTTAAGGATATGAAATGGCTCACTTCATAGAATACAGTTACTATTTGGCCCTTGCCCAGTCAAAGAGATTGTTTGCATATGCCTAAGGATTAAAACAATATCAGATATTCACTAATAGGCAGAGCCTACAGGTTGAGTTACATCCGAATAGAGTCAGCTTTGGCATTTAGAGGATGGGTCATTGATGCATTGAAGCATAAAACCACCTTCATCTGGACATCATGAGTATTTATACGCTCCTCATTGATACGTACTTATTTTTACCAAGTGGAATGGATCTAAGCATTTCAAGTGGGCTTACGAGGACTTTGTAAGAGATATATCAATTGGTCATGTCATGAAACCAGTATTGCAGCAGAGTTAAGTGTCAAGTCTCTCGAGTGGCCAGAAATAGACTTGTCATTCGAGACTATAGTGAGCATGATAATTGAACTAATGAGTGTGGAGGAACAACTCTGCTTGATCTTGAGATTGTTAAAGCTCAAAAGAAACAAGTGGCTAAGTTATAATAAGATGTCAAACATAAGATTTTCGTAGAGGGGACTTAGTGTGGAAAATGAAGTTGCCTGAACGTAATTATAAAAAATGATCTTTGGCAATGTACATCAAATGGAGGGTCCATTTAGAGTGGTTAAGAGTATGTCCAAAAATTCATATCTACTGCAAGAGTTAGATGGGGAAATGTTTCTAAGAGCATTGAACGGTAAGTCTCTTGAGGCACATACTCCATGTATTTGGGGAATCATCAAAAATTTACGATCAAGGCATCTCGACTTGGGGCTTTTGACAAGTAAAGGATTAGTACCACCCTTTCAAGTTCATGTAAAAGATCATTTTAGGATGTGTGAATTTTGGCTAACGGTATGATGATGAATGTATTTTGAAATATCAAAATCATGGTATAGACGACTTGCTCATCACGAAAGCAGTCGTTCGTGCAAAAAGGACGCATAAACCGTTGAAAAGTCAAAATAAAACATAACCTAAAGAACAACTTGAAGGTAAATGCCAATGGGTGTCTAGTCATTGAAGTTATTACGAGGAAGTTACTAGATACTCCTTCATTTTTTGTCTATAAATTCAATTGTGACATCAAAGTCTATAACACCCTTTTTTACGTCTTTCTTCAAAATGCTTCTTCCTTTTCCTCTTTATACGTAGGAAACCATTGTCTAATAAGCCAACACCAAATGAAATTTAAGAAGTGGGTGCTTGAAAAAACTCATCGGCAAGGCGTTATCAGTCTCCTAAATCAAGATACTGTCCGCCAAGATGTTTTGGGGATCGATTGAAATTCTATAGCGAGAAAGATTCTCTCACTAAGTTCGAGTTCAGGTGGTTCAAGTTTTAGATCCAGGGAATTGACAATCCCTACTCTAAATAAAAAAACGTGTAGATGAAGAAGAGTCTCGAAAGTTGAAGGAGGAGGAGAAGAAAAAAAGGAGGGTAGCGCAATTGTGGCAAGAGTATATAGATCAGAGGGACAATGACCTAGAATAAGGAAAAGAAGGAGGAAGTGAAGTGGAGATGTCATTGCAAGTGCTTGAAGAAGGAGCCATCACCATTACCATTACCATTACRATTACCYTCATTTTCGTCATTTATGTTGCCAAAATCARCAGGATCGTTCCCTGCAAAACTTAAGAGGCAGGTCGCTCATTTCCAAGGTCATGRGGAAGAAGAAATTGACTCTGATAACTACGAGTTGGCTAGAGGCGATTAGGTTCTTCACCTTCTAAGTTGTAAAAATTTAATTAGTCATAACATTATTCTAGCAGATCTTAGTTTTCTTAGTTCCCTAAATGTTAGAATTTTGTAATAATGCCTAGTCTTTATCTCTATAATTTCAGATAATTTTCTACAAAAAAACCATTGCCTTGAAATGTTGTAAATGTAATTTCTAAAGTTGTTTTTAATTAAATGGAAATAGTTTTCATTAATAAAGTACATTTATGACAGATATCTAATTAATGCTACTATTATGAGGATAAGACTCAGACTTTGTTGGCGTCATAATTCAGAATGTTTGTCTTATAATGATAATGTTGCTTTAAGGTGATGCATCAATTTATTTCTAAGTGGATTTCCAAGTCATTTTCCCATCAAGGTGAAATGTAATTCTTGGAATTCATGCGAATATAATTGTGCATTACCTTAGCTAAAAGCATTAATTATCATTCTTATTGCAAAATGTTACATGGTAACAAAATTATAATTGTTGTGTTATAAGACCATGTCACAACTAAAGCTTTAAGGATACATACAATTCTATATGATCAAACCACTATTCCTTTATGTATTATTAGATTTTTAATTCGAAAGGACTCAAATGATATCTCTCTTAAGCAATTTGTTAAGGATTAAWAATATTTCGTTGACTTTGTTGACTAATTGCAACKAAGATTTTGACCAATATTGATCGAGATTCTATATATCGTGGATATTTCGGTCTTGTGATATAACAAAAGCGCCAAAATGGATAGTCAGGAGATAGCCTAGTAGGTATGACCTAGAAAAGGAGGCCCATTAGGCATCAAGCAACAACTTGGAGTGAAAGAAGAATTTAAATGTCGGGGGAAGGCGCCAAAATAACCGTTGTAGGGAGGAATCGCCATAACTTCTTCCTACGATTTTCGACCAGTATAAATAGGTGAAGCCGGATCAAGAGAACAACAAAACAATACATCAAACAAATCTATATTTCTTCTTAACAATTTAGTGCTTTCCTCGCCGCACTGGCTTGTAGCCAGTATAGTTTAGCGTAGCATTGCTTAGTTTAGCATAACATATCCTAGTCATCTTATGGATCATTGGCTTTTCAATCTTCCCAAGTATATGAACATGGAGGTAATCATCCTCCTCTTAATACAATTGTAGTCTGACTCTATCGTTACTATCTTAATATGGCTTTATTATCTTTTCAATCTTGTTTGTCTAAGATTAGTTATTGTACACTAGGGTAATTCCCACATTTACACACTCTTTCTTTCGAACAGACTTTAGAAACTAGTGGAAAAAATGCCATAG
Source organism: Bassia scoparia (assembly GCA_008642245.1). NCBI lineage: Eukaryota > Viridiplantae > Streptophyta > Magnoliopsida > Caryophyllales > Amaranthaceae > Bassia > Bassia scoparia. The sequence goes on along the minus strand of SNQN01004882.1, from coordinate 2,309 downwards.
TAACCATCATTTGGCGTTTTAGTAACCAACATCGAGTTACCTCTGTGCAGTTACCTAAAGTCATTTTATTGGTAACCAACATTGATGGTTACCAATAGCATGTTTGGTAACCACTTTCTTAATTGATGGTTACAAAAAATCCTTTTTTAATTTGACTATTGTTTTGTTGGTTACCTAAAACACTTATAGGTAACTATACGATTGATGGTTACAAATAAGAGTTGCATTTTAACCATATATATATATAATATATATATATATATTATATAATATATATATTATATATATATATATATATATTATATTTTAATAGAAATTCGACAACATTTCGACTAAAATTAAATAATCCCAAATATATAACCAATTTCATAAAACTATATTTAAACACTGTCAATTTCATACATTAAAACATCGATGTCATATCGATTCTACAATCCAAAGTTCCAAGTCACAATAACTAGAAACCATCCAAAAAACATGTGCAACTAACATGAAACTAATACCAATATCTATCATGTTAGACTATATATATATTAAACAACATCAACTATCTAGCTAGAGAACAAGATACTCTGTTTTGAAGAACCTTCGCCATTGTTCACGAACCTATCCATTTCTTCCACAGGGTAAGCATTCCTTCTTGCAACAAATACCTATAACAAATGGACAAGCCATTTTTATGTTAGCGAGGTTATTTATATAATCAGTAACCAGAGGTAGCCCTACCAAACCAAAAACAATATTGGCGATTGACTTGTTGTGAAGTGAAAAATCACCTAAACAATTCCATAACGATAATTCAATGGAAATGTCATTTTTTGGTCAATATTAGTCATAGAATCAACTGAATTTGTGATCCGTAATAACACAATAAGTAAATTTTTATTTCAACATTCAAAGCAAATTTATTGTACAAACACAACAAAATGATTGTTCTAATAGTCCAATCATATTGTATAATCAAATATATCTATGTCTAAAATAAACAGTCAAATCACATTTCGTGCATACCACATACAATTGTCAAACTTTTGACATTCCAAAGTGCTTTATAAACAAGAAAACACCAACAACCTTTCAAAGGTTGAGACAAATTGATGTTGCAACAAACCTTATATTTTTAGAATATGTTTTGTTTGTGCAAACCAAAATATATGCAATGAGAGAGTCTTTGCTCAGCATGACAAATTGAAGTCACAATGAAACCATATATAAACCTTCTATTCTGACAAGCTCTTAATAGAGTCTTCTATTGGCTAGATTTTTTTTATGGGAATGATGAATTTTATTATAATAAACAAGACGTACATCTATATTAGAAGCATACATGAATTCAAGGAATCTAAATACAGAAAACAAATGTTCAATATTCAATACAGCTAACAAATTAAATATTACTCGAGCGCAATCTTGGAGGATGAAATATCATATAATGTAAATTCCTCTTTAACTTCGATTGTTTGTGCATCTTTACTGGTGGAGATTCACAAGTGTGTGTTATTAGTGTTGAATTAAATAAACTTTAAAATTCTGTTACATATTTATGTCCTTCTCGGAACCATGATTCATCTTCTCCCACTTCTTCAAAGACCACTTAAAAACAATAAATAATCCACCAAAATGCCCTCTGAAGCAACAAAAAAAAATCCAAATAGACTGAACCTCCCCTAACTGATAGATCTTCAGTTTAAGACTCAAATTTCTATTGCCGTTAATGTAGTTAATTGTTGTTTAATCAAAACTGCTCCATAAAATTTGACTTAATGTTAAAATTTCAATAGTAAAATGTAATGAATGTGATCCTTTTTATTATAAACAATATCTCTCATCAACATTATATGTTTTTTCCCAACAAATATTTACGGGCCCAGAATCATGAAAAAAGGCGACAAATAATAAATAATAGAAAAATTTTGTTTAATTGAAATATTGATTCTTTTTGTTATAACCACCTCCGCAATTAGGGGTCTTCAAATTAACCACCACCAACATTAATGTTATTTACCAACACCACCTACAATATGCAACTTTTTACAAAATCCACCCAGAACGTTTTTTTGCCAAAGTTCTGCGTTATATTACGGCACCGAAGTTTTCAGATTTGAAGGAACTCCGTATATCTTTTCTTACTTCCGCCAAATCTCCTTAGTCGTTTCTTTCGTATGCTAGCTTGTTATCTCCAAATTGCCCACAACTTAATAAGCGAGATCTTTGGCGAAAACTGTTCGTGGTGGGATTGAAAAAGTTTGGCATAATTGTAAGGTGGTTTTGTAAAAAAATTAATGGTGGTGGTGGTTGAGCAGAACTTG
>SNQN01004881.1:20005-38606 GCA_008642245.1 Bassia scoparia | reverse complement strand
AAGCATGCAGGTCAATAGCCATCTATGTCGATCAAAAATCAGACGAAGGTAAACTAAAACTGAAAGAAATATCATGATATTTGATCTGGGTTTGTTGAAATTACTTCTATTTTGAATAAAGTTTGAGTCTATAATGAAAGATTTCTGGGTTCTTGCTTATTTTTTTCATGTTGGGATATAATGATCTGGAAATGTTTCATATAGGAGTGTTTGTTGTTAATTCATTTTTTTTTGAAGTAGGAAGAATCAAATTTTAAGTTGGAAGTTCACGATTTTGATTGTTTTTCTTAGAAGTTGTTCAGAGTGAGGTGAAGAAGAAAGATAAAAATTCAAACTTTCGGTTCCATTTGCATAGCAATGTTCAAGGAATTGAAGTCCTTTGAAGTGAAGAAACATGAAATTTGATCCGAGTTCCTTGAAATGACTTCTGATTTGGATAAAGTTTGGATCTTTAGCATGAACAATTTGTGTACTTGCATGTTTATTCTATTTTGGTATCAAAAGAATTGGAAAGTGCTACATGTGTTTTTTGTTAAAAGCATTTGTTCGAAGTAGAAAGAACACATTTTAATGTTGTGCTCCAAGTTCATTTTTCTTGATTATTTTCCCAAGATTTGATTCAGAATGAGGTGAAGAGAGCATTGGTTAGTTGCYAGAGTTCATAGAATAATAGTTTGTTGCTATTTTAAATTAATGAATATATTACAGTCCAATTAGTTTACAAAGAGGAGGGCTTCAAAACATATATTGATTATATTCATACCCTTTTTAGCCTTTTTGGAAATTCGGATTGTATGATTGTTGATTTCAATATCCCATTTAAACAAGAAAGTTGGTGCAAAAGTATAAGATACAACTTCTCMTAGAATTTAGTTTTCTTAAAGAGGTGTAAGAGTCACTCTTAGTTTTGTGGAACCTGCAAAATTAGAAATTTCATGTATCATTTAGAAATATGCTAGTTGGAAAACGGAAAAGTATWAAGAAAATSTTCTAGGTGCTTCGTTTAACTCAAAGATTGAGTCTTTTATGGGTTTCCAGTAAATTAAATAAAAATGGAATCACTGTTGTGGGGTGAGATGTTCTTTTCCTTTATCTTTTCTTGGTTTCCAGTTTTGACCGATTGACTGGAGTTAAGCATTGAATACTTGGGGTGGGTGATTTTCATTTACCCATTCAGAAATATAAGTAGGAATCTCTAATCCTGTTTGTATGCTGCTAGAAATTGAAGCCTTTTATAAATAACTATTATACCTTTTTGGTTGGTATATGAAGCAATATGTTATGTTAGAGATTCCAAGATTGTTATGACTAGGCAAATTCTTAAGAAATGATTACTGTATGCTTTGCATAATCTGATTGATTCATATATTGAGAAGAAAATCTTGTTAAAAATTTCAAGGTTTTTATTTTGTATCCTATCGTAGATTTCTTGTTTGTAATGGGTATAAATGAAGCTTTTGGAAAAAATATATTTACGGTTGGAGTATTTTTAATTTTTTTGTAGGAATTTCAAGATTGAAGTGAAAATAAATAAATAAAATCTTAAGGGATGATGGCTGTGAGCTCGGCCTGCAGGGATGCTAAAAACATGGGGGCAGATGCTGGAAAATACGTTCGGTATACTCCGGAGCAGGTCGAAGCCCTCGAAAGGCTCTACCATGAGTGCCCCAAACCTAGCTCCCTTCGTCGCCAACAGCTTATTAGGGAATGTCCTATTCTCTCTAACATTGAACCCAAACAAATCAAAGTTTGGTTTCAGAACCGAAGGTATATGAGCTGTTTGTAGGTTTTTAATGGTTTGTCCTATGTCTTTTATTTTTTTGAGAAATTTAGCTCATACACTTGTTTGCTGGTGTCGATTTCAGATGTAGGGAGAAGCAGAGGAAAGAGTCATCAAGATTACAGGCCGTGAATCGGAAGTTAACAGCTATGAATAAGTAAGATGTTAATGGAGGAAAATGATAGGTTGCAAAAGCAAGTGGGTCAGCTGGTTTATGAAAATAGTTATTTTCGCCAACAGACTCAGACTGTAAGAACTCTCTTCTGAGTTCCCTTTTCCCTTTGTTATCTTCCTAGCTTAAAAGTGTTTACATAAATTTCGGAGAAGGTTATTAATTATTATTAAGAGCTCTTTATAGTTGTCTTCCTTGATTGGAATGTATTGTTCTGCATGTAGTCCTTGTGATCGGTGGTTTTGTCGGTATTAAAGCTTCATATTTTCTTGTACAGGCGGGTCAACTCGCCCCACAGATACCAGTTGCGATCGTGGTGACAAGTAGCAACAACAAGCACTTCCCAGCGTCCTCCTAAGGATGCTAGCCCTGCAGGGTAATTGCGATTCCTAATGTGTTCGTGTCTTTGTCAAATATTAGCATTGTTTTACTAAATCCTTCTTCTTTTTTTTGGTCCGACTTTGTCTATGCAGAGAGACTTTAACAGAGTTTCTTTCAAAGGCAACTGGAACCGCTGTTGAGTGGATCCAAATGCCTGGAATGAAGGTGAATGTCTCAACCTTTCTGTGATAATTTGGTTATTAGTGTACAGGAAACTAATGAATAGAATAAAAAATTTCTAGTTTTTCAATCAGTTTGGTTTGCTTGTTGGTCTATGACAGATTTAAACACCAGTATTTAGAAATTGACTGTCATCTATCTGTTTTAATTCTGTTTCTCGTCATATTTTTTTAGCCTGGTCCGGATTCCATTGGAATCATTGCTATTTCTCATGGATGCACTGGAGTTGCAGCTCGTGCATGCGGCCTTGTGAGTCTAGAACCACAAGGGTAGTGAATCCTCAAAGATCGGCTTTCATGGTATCGTGATTGCCGAGCTGTGGATGTTGATGATGTGATGTCGACTGGAAATGGGGTACAATTGAACTGCATATATGCAGGTAAAACCCTGAGCTTTGTAATTATCTTTATAGGACTTGCGATGTGGCTCTAATCTCTATGTCTAATGATACAAAAATAATGTTTGATTTTGTTGCTGAAGCTCTCTGCACTCACAACTTTGGCCCGGCACGTGATTTCTGGTTGATGCGCTACACATCTCTTCTAGAAGATGGCAGTATTGTGGTAGCAACTCTGATTTATGACAATGCATATGCATCAATATTCTTGTAGTTCTGGAAATATTCCTTGTTCCTTAGGTTTGATCACTGTGATTTTTTTTTTTTCTTTTTGTTAGATTTGCGAGAGATCATTAAACAACACCCAAAATGGTCCTAGCATGCATCAGTACAGCATTTCGTGAGAGCAGAAATTATGCTAGCGGGTATCTTATTAGACCCTGTGAAGGGGTGGGTCTATCATTCACATCGTTGATCACATGGACCTAGAGGTATGTGAATTGCATTTGTCTTCTGCTTTTGTTGTTTGATGATAGGGTGGTTTTTCTGACTTCTAAATCTTTGATGAATTAGCATGGAGGGTACTGAAGTGATGCGTCCGCTGTATGAGTCATCTACCTTACTCGCTCAAAGAACAACTATGGCAGTAAGATTCTCTCCTAGTCTTTGCAACTTGTACATTAATTTGTGTGTAATGACTATTGATACCCGCGAGTGAGAGTTATATGATCCTCTTCATCTGGAAGCCACCGTCTGATCCTCTTCATCTGAATTCTTTTCAGGCATTAAGGCAATTGAGGCAGATTTCTCAAGAAATATCTCAACCGCAAGTCACTGGATTCGGAAGACGTCCAGCAGCTTTACGTGCTCTAAGCCAGAGAATGAGCAAGTRGGTTCTTGAATTTATTGGACCATCGTGATGGAAKAATATGTGTAATTCATTGCTGACAAGTTTGATTCTGCTGTATTTTTGAACAGGGGTTTTAACGAAGCGGTTAATGGCTTTATGGATGAAGGATGGTCTATGATGGACAATGATGGAATTGATGACGTAACTATTCTAGTTAATTCGTCCCCTAACAAATTGATGGGTGCAAATCAATTCTACAGTGATGGTTTTCCTGCCGTGGGCACTTCAGTGATGTGCGCCAGAGCCTCCATGCTCTTACAGGTGGGTACAGAGATTGTTTATTGGATTTGATTTGACTAAAGTAAGCTGATTGAAAGTAATAGCAATCTACACATACAGAAGCTGATGAATGGGCCACTGATTTCTGCACTCCACAAKAAATCCGCACTCCATTTTTTGCGACCGCTAAACAATCACTAAATGGTGTTGGCGGTCGCAAAAATGAAGTGCGGATTTTGTTTGTGGAGTGCGGAAAACATTTCTCCTGTATAAATATCCCCTTGATCACACGCTCAAGTATCTGGTTGTAATATGATTAAAAACTGGTTACCATTCATAAATTTTGGCAAAAAATTCTACTAGTCTAATTAAGTRAATGCGAGAACAATAGTTTTAGAGGCATGCCTATACTGCCATCAAATCATTCTTTATACACTCGATTTTGAACTCCGCTTTCTTTTCACATCTTTTTGCAGAATGTGCCTCCTGCTGTGTTGCTTCGGTTCTTGCGAGAACACCGATCTGAATGGGCTGACAGCGGCATTGATGCTTATGCAGCAGCTGCTGTCAAAGCTGCTCCTTGTACCATACCAGTTGCTCGTACCGGATGTGTCGGGGGTCAGGTCATTCTTCCACTTGCGCACACAATTGAAAATGAAGAGGCAAGCAACCCATTTATATCTTTCCTTTTTTCTTCATGTCATTGCTATTATGTAACTATGTAAGTGATATTGAGTTATTGACCAATGAATTTTTGCAACAGTTCATGGAGGTCGTGAGGCTTGAAAATCTYGGCCATTACCGGGAAGATATGTTTATGCCAGGAGACATATTTTTATTACAGGTTAGCATACTCTTTCGATCAYGTACTTGTTGCCWTCATAAAGCCTGCTTCTCCCGATGAATTTGTGATAGAAGCAATGCTTGAGGATCAATATAACTTTGGATTTGGTTGAATTTTGTAGCTTTGTAGCGGAGTAGATGAGAATGCTGTAGGTGCATGTGCAGAACTTGTTTTTGCTCCAATAGATGCATCATTCTCTGATGATGCTCCTCTTCTTCCATCTGGTTTCCGAATCATTCCAGTTGACTCTTCCAAGGTAAATTTCAGTTCTTGCATATATGTATTTTAAAACATCAATATGTATTTTATTATGCTTCCTTTGTGTATTGTTGACTTGAATTTTGTGATGATATGTTGCAGGATGTTTCAAGTCCAAAGTGCACTCTTGACCTTACATCTGCTCTTGAGGTTGGGGCTGCTGGAAGTAAATCACTTGGTGAGAATAATGGGTCTGGAGGCGGTAAATCTGTGATGACTATAGCCTTTCAGTTTGCTTTCGAGATTCATCTTCAGGAGAGCGTAGCTTCTATGGCACGACAATATGTAAGGAGCATAATTTCCTCCGTTCAAAGGGTAGCATCTGCACTCTCCCCTTCTCGTATTGGCTCCCTTAATGGCTCTCCTTTATCGCCTGGAACTCCTGAAGCACAGACACTTGCTCGTTGGATTTGTCAAAGCTACAGGTTATAATGAGCTTTACTCTTACAACCTCAAGTTTGCATGATACGTTTGAACATCGGATTTCATGTTACCTTCAGTTTAATGTTAAAATCTATTCTATTCCATATATTCACACTTCTATAATTACATCTATATTCTAAAAACCTCGTCCATTAAGACCCTTGTTGATACCTTTGTAGCATGTTTTTTCAGTTGAAGTGATTGCATGCTAAAATGCTTGATAATTATCCATTCCATGGGATGTCAGTTCATGAACTGCAAGTAACCTGGTAACTAATCTTGGTGAATTGTTTGCATGGGCTCTCCATTACATCTTAAGCACTCAAATTTTGATCTAATAGCCTAGTCTTACGCTTAGATACATGAGATACCTGGGCTTAAGACAATTAAACTGGTCAGAATGATATAGCTGKGTCTTCAATAGTTCAACTTATATGTTACTGGTACTGATTAYACTTTTCTTCAYAGGTGCTATTTAGGAGTGGAGTTGCTTAAACCCAGTAACGAGGCAGGAGAATCCGTACTTAAAACTCTTTGGCACCATTCAGATGCCATATTGTGCTGTTCTTTGAAGGTACTCTTTTACAATTCCATGAACAATCCTCCTGCTCGTTTCTTTGTTCTAAAGTTTAGTTTATGATTTCTGCAAGTGTGGGTGAGAGTACTCAGAGTTCAGACGCTTAGGTTCTTGCTTTTGTTAAGAAATCAAGTATAGTAAAATGCCTTTGTTGATGTGTATGTTTCGTTTGAAATTKATGCAGGCATTGCCAGTATTCACTTTCGCAAATCAAGCAGGACTCGACATGTTGGAAACTACCTTTGTTGCACTGCAGGACATTACATTAGAAAAGATTTTTGATGAACAAGGCCGGAAGACTCTTTTCTCTGAGTTGCCTCAGATAATGCAGCAGGTTAGTGTGCATATTTGGACCTCATTATTTGCAGTGTTTATATTTCTATTTGTGTTTATTTAGTGACATTGTTGTGCTGCGTTCAGGGTTTCATCTGCCTCCAAGGTGGTATCTGCATGTCAAGCATGGGAAGGCCAATTTCTTACGAACGAGCAGTCGCCTGGAAGGTGTTCAACGATGCCGAGGATGCTCAGTGCATGTGCTTCATGTTTATCAATTGGTCTTTTGTATGAAAACTCCACGAAGTTAGTATCAAGGACAAAACAACAGTTTAGATAAAGTTTAGATTTTTTTCGTTTTTGTTTAAAAAAATTACTTAGGAAGGCCTTAGGGGAAGCAATGAAAAAGGGTTGTATACCTTTGGAATGGCTGATTTTGAGCTTGTGCCCTAAATCATGTAGGCTATTACATTTCTTTTTTTGAGATTCTTCTACACTTTGCCCCACTAATTTAGATACTAGTTTTTATATACACTTAAGTACATGACATATAATTTCTGTTTGATCTTCTTGAATGTCTTGCATCATCAGATTGCACATCTCTATCTCCCATGCAACCTTAAAGCATTTGGTTAGAGAATGCAGCTTAACATCAATCAGACTTGCCATTCTTTCCCTGATGCAACAAGCTGACAATGAAGCATGTCTTCTTTAGCTATACAATTGATCGTCCTCTGAATTCCCTATTAGATAGATTTTCATACGAAGTGACATGAATACAAAGTACCAAAGTGTCAATTTGAACGAATTCAGTATTAGTTTCGGTTGAATCTCGGCATAAATCAGACTCGAAATCAATCACCCACTTATAGTTTGGTGCCAGCGCATAACATACAGGAATTGAACAACACATTGTCGCAATTCCATTCGTTTTCCTCCTCTCTATAATCTCCAAATGCAGCAACCCTAAAATTTACCCCACCTCAATAAATCAAAAGGGGGGAAGAATCAAGAAGAAAAGAGAGAAAATGGGAGACAATAACAATAATGTAGGCCATACTTTTGATCATTCTTGATCTATGATCCGCATTTTAGGAGATAGTGTTTGAAACTATCATCAGTTTTGGTCTTAATACAGTAAAATTACTGCAACATTAAAGTCTTGTGTGAGAAAGSAAATGAAGTTTATGGCAAACAATTGCGCCAAAAGGTAGAAGAACCACTACTGTTGCATTGCTTGTTGGTTGGCCATTAATGTTCTCCTCTTTAATATCTGATGCATGTTTCTGAAGTTCATATCTTTATGACATTTTTTTTGCTGTACTTTTCATGAAAACCACTCTTAGTTTTATCTGCTTACCACTTGTCAGTCTGAACCAAACTACAGACTATCTGTTCTGTTCTTCAACTACATGGTTGAATAGGATGGTTAGCTCATGTCACATCTCGCTTATTGAATGCACTTGCAGAACACAGATTACATGCATCCTGAGCTCATACATGTCAGACCAAATACAAGAACTTGAATGCTTCAATTAGAGTTTAGTAATTAGCGATTAGAACACGGGTATCAATCTCGCTGATTAGGCCGAAATCGAAGTGTGAAGAAGTGGTATCCAAATCCCACACTGACTGTAGTCTGGGCAATGTATTTTGTCCCATCAAGTTTAGGCTTGTTTGAAAATGTACTAGGTTGTGTAATGTGATTGATTGGCTTTGTTATCAGCAATCCAAAATAYAGTCTTAAGATGACTTTTTGATTAATAGAAAAGCAAAGCAAGGGTGATTTGACAGCATGCAAATGATAATTATGAGGGAGTAATACGTTCTTAAGTGTCAGAAGAAAGTGCATTAAAAACGATTTCCAATGATTAAGCAACTCATATCACAAGTTCTGYTAATTTAAACCCTGCTTTGCATAGTAGATTGAAAGTACTACAACAATTCATTAAGTAGTATAACAATGATTTCTGTCACATAATTTCTTGTCCTTTCAATCTTAATTTATGAATGGCCGAAAGAAAGTACAGTACAATATTCTTCAGCATTGTTTAAGTTGCATCTTGCATGCATGAATGGCCGAAAGAACAGTACTCTTTAGCATTGAATATTTGATCATGTAACATAATCAATAATTAGCTGAATGTCATTATGTTCTGCATCAAAGATCGTAATCTGATCTATTACTATTGCGCCGAACAATGAACATCCTTGTATCTCATTAGCACTACTAATCATCTTATGTCATTGTTTTTGTGGGATAGTCTGATGTCAGACATGTTATATATAATGTATGTCTCAAATGATAATTCAGAACTAGAATAATGAAGGGTTTTTCCTCAGCATTATATGACAACTCCATGGTACAGCAACATATATACTGATTACTGAATATTGAGATATCTCTATTGCAGACATTGTAGAACAGCACAGGTCATATCTTGTACAGAAATTAACTTAATCATCGATTCAAGTCTACGATTAGATTACATGCATCATAGAATGGCAGAAATTAAATCTTGACAGAACCGATAATATTTGGATAGCATAAACTAGACACAACACCACAATGTGGCATGGTAATTATCGTGGCACGCACTTTGCCCTGATACCATGTTAGTGGGAATTCATCACTTCCAAGGTTCCATAATCATACAATACACATGAGCTGCTACTATATACACTTCACAATCATAGCAGGCTTTCTTAGATTTGAAGTACAGTTCGATCTATTAATGATCACTGCTACAACAACAGAATGCAAAAAAAAAAAAAAAAAAAAAAAAAAAAAAAAAAAAAAAAAACAGCAAGAATTATATAGTTGTGTATGAGGAGATCAGAATTCTGGCTTGAATTCTCACAAAGTAGATTAAAATAGCTCAGTTATTTCAACGTCGTCATTTGGGAAAAATCATCATCACTTCCATCCCTATTATATTAATTCACAACAAATCAAACAGAAAATACTTATCATTTATTCACTAATAAAACGTAGATAACATCTCAATGCATTAGCCACTTTACAACACAATGGATTGCCAGAATCCCAGCTCCAACATGTTGTAAAAAACGTTATAGTGTTGTCATTAAACTATCATATCTTAAGCGTACCAATACTCTAATTTATTGCCTTATCAATAAACCCAAAATTTCATTCTGATGACAAAGTACAACACTGTACACTGAAAAAAAAAGTCATGAAATCCTAAAGAGCAGCGTAATGAGCAACTCCAAACCAACATCTCAAAACAATCGTGTTGTTCAAGAACACTTCACAAAACAAGTCCAGACTCCCATTCACGTTCTAGATTCATTGACGTGGATTATGCTACGAGAACATATTCGAAAACACCCAAAATTCATCAAGGATACATCAGCTAATTGAAGAACTTTGTGTAACTTCATTCTGAAATAATATGCATCTAATCTAACATCAGTTGTTGCACCATATAAAAAAATAGCAAGATTAAAAACAAATGAGCTGACATCATTGCCACAAATTACAACCCTACTTGTTCCAACAACTGACTCCAACTCAGATTAGATCATAACAAAAGACAACCATAAAGTCAACAGTTAGCAACCAAATAGATCATCAGTATTGAATCAATAACTTACAATCTCAATGCTTGTGTTTAATTCGTATTGTCTATTGACAATCTTTGAAGCTGATGATTTGCAACATTGTCTGCTCATTTAAAGAAACAGCAGGTCTTAGGGTTCATCGATACGCCCACTATTGATCAAAGACCTCATACAATTTTTAAAAATAAATAAATAAGCTCTAAAAAACACCATAGAAGCCCTATCATGAGACAGCAAAATGCTAAATGGTTAACAAGAATGGAGAAAATAAACATGTTAAGACCAGGATAAAAAATGTCCATAACTTCCAATCACAAGGATATACTTGCTTTAAAGGCAAAATTAGGCCATGACACCCTATTTTAAAATAAACAATTTTTTTTTCTTCTAAACCTAATACAAAGGACTTGCAAAACACCCAGAAAATGCTGACAGAGTGACAATTTCCCATATCGAACAAAATAAGGGAATAAGAGGGGGTTGGCAAAAGGTCTACACCCTAACATAATATGAATTGAACAAATGAGCAAATCTATTATCAGGCTCGGATTACAAGATATAAGAACAGGAGAAAGTCAACAGATCATTCAATGCAACCCTGTTTTTTAAAATTTGCAATTAATACACCAAACAAATCAACAAAGGCATATAATAATGGTGTAATATATTTCAATATTTGTTGTCGATGAGCAAAGACAAAAGATCTATCCAACAATAAAAAGAACAAATGAGAATACCTTGTAGCAACCCAACACATACAGTAGAGAAATCAAGTGGACAAGTGCCGATGAGGCAGGCCGTGTCAAATACAGCCACACCTAACCAAAAAATGATAACAAACAACAACCAATTAATGTTGTTAAGGGGAAAAATGCATCAGTTTAAATTGAACTCTAGTTAATTATTAAGGGAAAAAAAACTAATACAACCCAACAAATGTAAATCCCTAATCGAAACCCCCAAAAAATCAAATCAAATTGAAACGTTTGAAGAACCTACCTCGAAACAATCCATTCAATTCTTCAAAAAACGTTGGGATAAATCTCGACTTGAAATAACCGATCATGCGAGCTCATCCTTATCCGATCTGTTCTTAAGGGCCATGGGTCGCAGGTACTAAACAGAGAAAGTAGAAGAAAGAGAGTAAGGGAAGAAACAAGTTGAGGAGAAGAGGAAGAAAAGGAGATGAAGACAGGAGGATGAGGAGAATGAAGCGTGCAATACCAGAGAGATAAAGCAGAAGTGCAACAAATCAACAAAGATAATGGCAAGTAGTAAAATAAAGATATAGAGGGTATGATTGTAAATATACTTTGGGACAATTCTCACATTTTAGAGTAAGGGATATAATTTAATAATAATAGTATATATATATATAAATATATATATATATATACCAAAGTGGCTATATAAGATATCTTTCTAAAAGCTGTCAAACAACCTATACTAATATATCTTCCTGCCAAAAACGCATCTTGAAGTCGAATTTACTCCGTATAACCATCGTATGACTTGATAATACATCACCAAAAATTCTCCACAGCCACTAACATTGGTACAGGGCAAAGTGCGTGCCACGATAATTACCATGCCACATTGTGGTGTTGTGTCTAGTTATGCTATCAATATATCGGTTCTGTCAAGATTAATTTCTGCCATTCTATGATGCATTAATCTAATCGTAGACTTGAATCGATGATTAAGTTAATTTCTGTACAAGAATGACCTGTGCTGTTCTACAATGTCTGCAATAAGATATCCAAATTCAGTAATCAGTATATATTGTGCTGTACCATGGATTGTCATATAATGCTGAGGAAACCCTTCATTATTCTAGTTCTGAATTATCATTGACATAACATTATAATACATCTGACATCAGACTATCCCACAAAAACAATGACATAAGATGATTAGGTGCTAATGAGATACAAGGATTTCATGTTCGGCGCAAATAGTAATAGATCAGATTACGATCTTTGATGCAAACATAATGACATTCAGCTAATTTTGATTAGTTACATGATCAAATATTCAATGCTAAAGAGTACTGTTCTTTCGGCCATTCATGCATGCAAGATGCAACTTAAACAATGCTGAAGAATATTGTACTGTCTTTCTTTCGCATTCATAATTAAAGATGAAAGGACCAAGAAATTATTGACAGAAATCATTTTATACTACTTAATGAATTGTTGTAGTACTTTCATCTACTATGCAAAGAGGGTTTAAATTAGCAGAAACTGTGATATGAGTTGCTTAATCATGGAAATCGTTTTAATGCACTTTCTTCTGACACTAAAAAACATTACTCCCTCATAATTATCATTTCATGCTGTCAAATCACCCTTGCTTTGCTTTTCTATTAACAAAAAGTCATCTTAAGACTGTATTGGATTGCTGATAACAAAGCCATCAATCACATTACACAACCTAGTACATTTTCAAACAAGCCTAAACTTGATGGGACAAAATACATTGCCCAACTACAGTCAGTGTGGGATTGGATACCACTTCACACTTGGATTTCGGCCTAATCAGCGAGATTGTACCCGTGTTTAATCGCTAATTACTAAACTCTAATTGAAGCATTCAAGTTCTTGTATTTGGTCTGACATGTATGAGCTCAGATGCATGTAACTGTGTCTGCAAGTGCATTCAATAAGCGAGATGTGACATGCTAACCATCCTATTCACCATGTATGAAGACAGAACAGATAGTCTGTAGTTTGGTTCAGACATGACAAGTGGTAAGCAGATAAAAACTAAGATGTTTCATGAAAAGACAGCAAAAAAAATGTCATAAAGATATGAACTTCAGAAACATGCATCAGATATTAAAGAGGAGAACATTAATGGCCAACCAACAAGCAATGCAACAGTAGTGGTTCTCTACCTTTTGCGCAATTGTTTGCCATAAACTTCATTTGCTTTCTCACACAAGACTTTAATGTCGCAGTAATTTTACTTATTAAGACAAAACTGATGATAGTTTCAAACACCTATCTCCTAAAATGCGGATCATAGATCAAGAATGATCAAAAGTATGGCCTACATTATTGTTATTGTCTCCATTTTCTCTCTTCTCTTGATATTCCCTTTTGATTATGAGGGGGTAAATTAGGTTCGCATTTGGAATTAAGAGAGGAGGAAAAAGCGAATGGAGTATTCAATCAACTTAATTACTTGTATCATCCATTACTTACCAAATATAATGCTATGAACTTAGATACAGAATGAGAGAATTGCAACAATTAAAGATCATCGATTATTTTTATCCTACTCCTGATTTTCGATTCATTCAATTTGACACTTGGTACTTTGTATTCATGTCAACTTCGTATGAAAACTATCTAATAGGGAATTCAGAGACGATCAAGATTGTATAGCTAAAGAAGACATGCTTCATTGTCAGCTTGTTGCATCAGGGAAAGAATGGCAAGTCTGATGATGTTAAGCTGCATTCTCTAACCAAATCTTTAAGGTTCATGGAGATAGAGGATGTGCAAACTGATATGCAAGACATTCAATGAAGATTCAAACAAAATCATATTCATGACTAAGTGTAGTAAAAAACTAGATATCATAAATTAGGGCAAAAGTGTAGAAGAATCTCAAAAAAGAAAATGTAATACCTACATGATTAGGGCACAAGCTCAAAATCAGCCATTCCAAGTAACAAACCCTTTTCATTGCTTCCCCTAAGGCCTTCCTAAGTAATTTTTTAAACAAAAACGAAAAAAATCTAAACTTATCTAAACTGTTGTTTGTCCTTGATACTAACTTCGTGAGTTTCATACAAAAGACCAATTGATAAACATGAAGCACATGCACTGAGCATCCCTCGGCATCGTGAACACTTCCAGGCGACTGCTCGTTCGTAAGAAATGGCTTCCCATGCTTGACATGCAGATACACACTGTGAGCAGATAAACCCTGAACGCAGCACAACAATCACTAAATAAACACAAATAGAAATATAAACACTGCAATAATGAGGTCCAAATAGCACACTAACTGCTGCATTATCTGAGCAACTCAGAGAAAAGAGTCTTCCGCCTTGTTCATCAAAATCTTTTCTAATGAATGTCCTGCAGTGCAACAAAGGTAGTTTCCAACATGTCGATCCTGCTGATTGCGAAAGTGAATACTGCAATGCCCTGCATAAATTCAAACGAAACATACACCATCAACAAAGCATTTTAACTATACTTGATTTCTTAACAAAAGCAAGAACCTAAGCGTCTGAACTCTGAGTACTCTTCACCCACACTGCAGAAATCATAACTAAACTTTAGAACAAAGAAACGAGCAGGAGGATTGTTCATGGAATGTAAAAGAGTACCTTCAAAGAACAGCACATATGCATCTGAATGGTGCCAAGAGTTTTAAGTACGGATTCTCCTGCCCTCGTACTGGTTTAAGCAACTCACTCCTAAATAGCACCTAGTGAAGAAAAATAATCATACCAGTAACATATAAGTTAATATTGAAGACACAGCATATCATTCTGACAGTTTAATTGTCTTAACCCAGGTATCTCATGTATCTAAGCGTAAGACTAGGCTATTAGATCAAAATTTGAGGCTTAAGATGTAATGAGAGCCCATGCAAACAATTCACCAACGATTAGTTACCAGTTACTTGCAGTCAGAACTGACATCCCATGGAATGGATAATTATCAAGCATTTTAGCATGCAATTACTTCAACTGAAAAAACATGCTACAAGGTATCAACAAGGTCTTAATGGACGAGGTTTTAGAATAGATGTAATATGAAGTGTGATATATGGAATAGAATAGATTTTAACATAAACTGAAGTAAATGAAATCCGATGTTAAACGTATCATGCAAACTTGAGTTTGTAAGAGTAAAGCTCATTATCAATGTAGCTTTGACAAATCCAACGAGCAAGTGTCTTGCTTCAGGATTCCAGGCGATAAAGAGAGCCATTAAGGAGCCAATACGGAGAAGGGGAGAGTGCAGATGCTACCCTTGAACGGAGGAAATTATGCTCTTACATATTGTCGTGCCATAGAAGCTACGCTCTCCTGAAGAATGAATCTCGAAAGCAAACTGAAGCTATGAGTCAATCACAGATTTACGCCTCCAGACCCATTATCTCAACCAATGATTTACTCAGCAGCCCAACCCAAGAGCAGATTAAGGTCAAAGTGCACTTTGGACTTGAAACATCCTGCAACATATCATCACAAAATCAAGTCAACAATACACAAAGGAAGCATAATAAAAACATATTGATGTTTTAAAAACATAATTGCAAGAACTGAAATTTACCTTGAAGAGTCAACTGAATGATTCGGAAACCAGATGGAAGAAGAGAGCATCATCAGAGATAGCATCTATTGGAGCAAAAACAAGTTCTGCACATGCACCTACAGCATCTCATCTACTCCGCTACAAAGCTACAAAATTCACAAATCCAAAGTATATTGATCCTCAAGCATTGCTTCTATCACAAATTCATCGGGAGAAGCAGGCTTTATGATGGCAACAAGTACATATCGAAAGAGTATCGCTAACCTGTAATAAAAATATGTCTCCTGGCATAAACACATATCTTCCCGGTAATGGCCAAGATTTTCAAGCCTCACGACCTCCATGCTGTTGCAAAATTCATGTCAATAATCAATACACTTACATAGTTACATAATAGCAAGACATGAAGAAAAAAGGAAAGATATAATGGTTGCTGCCTCTTCATTTTCAATTGTGTGCGCAATGGAAGAATGACCTGACCCCCGACACATCCGTACGAGCAACTGGTAATGGTACAAGGAGCAGCTTGACAGCAGCTGCTGATAAGCATCAATGCCGGTGTCGAGCCCATTCAGATCGGTGTTCTCGCAAGAACCGAAGCAACACAGCAGGAGCACATTCTGCAAAAGATGTGAAAAAAGCGGAGTTCAAAATCGAGTGTATAAAGAATAGATTGATGCAGTATAGGCATGCCTCAAAGATTGTTCTCGCATTTACTTAATTAGACTAGTAAATTTTGCGAAAATTTAATGAATGGTAACCAGTTTTTAATCATATACAACCAGATACTTGAGCGTGTGATCAAGGGATATTTATACAGGAGAAAGTTTTCCGCACTCCACAAACAAAATCCGCACTTCATTTTGCGCCGCCAACACCATTTAGTGATTGTAGCGGTCGCAAAAAATGGAGTGCGATTATTGTGGAGTGCAGAAATCAGTGCCCATTCATCAGCTTTCGTATGTGATTGCTATTACTTTCAATCAGCTACTTAGTCAAATCAAATCCATAAACAACTCTGTACCCACCTGTAAGAGCATGGAGGCTCTGGCGCACATCACGAAGTGCCCACGGCAGAAACATCACTGTAAGAATTGATTCACCCATCAATTTGTTAGGACGAATTAACTAGAATAGTACGTCATCAATTCCATCATAGTCCATCATAGACCACCTTCATCCATAAAGCCATTAACCGCTTCGTTAAAACCCCTGTTCAAAATACAGCAGAATCAAACTTGTCAGCATGATTACACATATTTCCATCACGATGGTCCAATAAATTCAAGAACCACTTGCTCATTCTCTGGCTTAGAGCACGTAAAGCTGCTGGACGTCTCCGAATCCAGTGACTTGCGTTGAATATTCTTGAGAAATCTGCCTCATTGCCTTAATGCCTGAAAAGAATTCAGATGAAGAGGATCAGACGTGTTTCCAAGAAGAGATCATAAACTCACTCCGTAGTTAATAGTCATTACATACACTAAAATTAATGACAAGGTGCAAAGACTAGGATGAGAATCTTGACTCGCCATAGTTTTCTTCGTGCAGCGAGTAAGGTAGATACATACAGCGACGCATCACTTCAGTGACCCTCCATGCTAATCATCAAAGATTTAGAAGTCAGAGAAAACCACCTCTACGTGCATCAAACGAACAAATCGAGCAGCAAGAAAATGCCAATTCCACATACCTCTAGTCCACTGTGATCAAGCGATGTGAATATAGACCCACCCTTCACAGGCGTCTAAATAAGATACCCGCAGCATAAATTTCTCTCCACAAATGCTGTACTGGACAGCTAGGACCATTTTTGTGTTGTTTAATAGATCTCCTGCAAATCTAACAAAAGAAAAAAAAAAAATCACAGATTATCAAACCCTACATGAACAAGGAATATTCCAAACTACAAGAATATATCCATAGCATTGTCATAAATTCAGATGTTGCTACCACAATACTCCATCTTCTAGAAGAGATGTGTAGCGCAATCAACCAAAATACGTCCGCGGCCAAGTTGTGATGATAAGACCTCAAGCAACAAGAACAAACATTATTTTGTATATAACATAGAAATTTAGAGCCACATCGCAATCCTTTATAACAATAATACAACAGCTCAGGTTTACAAACTTAGCAATGCATAATTTACCCCATTTCCAGTCGACATCCAACACATAACATCCACAGCTCCGGCAATCACGATACCATAAAGCCATCTTTAGGATTCAGTCTACCCTTGTGGTTCAGACTCACAAGCCGCATGCACGAAGCGTGCAACTCCAGTGCATCCCATGAGAAATAGCAATTGTCCAATGGAACCGACCAGGCAAAACAAATATGACGAGAAACAGAATAAAAACATATAATGACAGTCAATTTCTAAATACTGGTGTTAAACTTCTTCATAATAGACCAACAAGCAACCAAACTGATGGAAAACAGAAATTTTTTATTCTATTCATTATTTCCGTGTACACTAATAACCTAAATATACAGAAAAGGTGAGACCATTCACCTCATCCAGGCATTGGATCCAGCTCAACAAAGCGGTCCAGTTGCCTTTAAAGAAACTCTTTAAACGTCCCTGCATAGATCAAGTCCGGACCAAAAAAAATAAGAATTAGTAAAATCAATGCACAGATTGACAAAGACACGAACACCATATAGGAATCGCAATTTACCCTGCAGGCAGCATCCTAGCGAGGAACGCTGGGAAGTGCTGTTGTGCCTACTGTCAGCCACGACATCGCAAACTGGTATCTGTCCAGGGGCAGTGACCCGCCGTACAAGGAAAAATAGAAGCTTTAATACCGACAAAACCACCGATCACAAGACTACACTGCAGAACAATACATCCAATCAAGGAAGACAACTATAAAGAGCTCAATAATAATATAACCTCTCCGAAATTTATGTAAACACTTTAAGCTGGAAGATAACAAAGAAAAGGATCAGAAGAGGAGTTCTACAGTCGAAGTCGTTGGCGAAATAACTATTCATAAACCAGCTGACCCACTTGCTTGCAACCTATCATTTCTCCATTAACAGCTTATTCATAGCTTTTACTCCGATTCACGCCTGTATCTGATGACTCTTCCCTGCTTCTCCCTACATCTGAAATCGACACCAGCAAACAAGGATGAAGCCTAAATTCTCAAAAAAAATAAAAGACATAGGACAACCATTAAAAACCTACAAAAACTCATTATACCTTCGTTCTGAAACCAAACTTTGATTTGTTTGGTTAAATGAGAAGAATAGGACATCCCTAATAAGCTGTTGGCGACGAAGGGAGCAGGTTGGCACTCATGTAGAGCTTTCGAGGCTCGACTCTCCGGATATATCCGAACATTCCAGCATCTGCCCCATATTTTTAG